>JAYXIM010012917.1:0-122859 GCA_037575425.1 Anastrepha fraterculus | reverse complement strand
CCGTCACCTTTGGCAAATGTGTGAGCAGTAAGCAAACTATATTCATATATTTTTTCTCATTTTTGCATCAATAGAAAAAGAACAAATAAAAAAACGACAAGTGGCTGTCAAAGCAATAAGTCAAAAAGATCAAAGTAGGCCGCGAATCAAATTGTCAAAAGCTGATTGATATTCATATTGCGCGCGCGAATTTCGCTCTGAAACGTTATAATTAAAGTTAAAAGTTATAATTATATATAATTATTATACAATATTGTATTGTGGTGTTTTTGTTGTGTTTTGCTGATTAAAAAATATTCGCGAATCCTTAGTGTTTGTGATGATACAGGTGGTAATAGTGAAATTTTTTTGGAGGAGAGTAGCTCAGACTATTCCAATGTGTCAGTAATGTCCAGTGAAATTAGCGATACTGCTCCCGAAAATGATACGGTGGAATGTGATAGTGCGCTTGAAATAAAAAAATGGGCTATAGAAAATAGGGTGTCCCATAATGTAGTTACACATCTACTTCAAGTGCTTAGGAGAATAGGCGTCAAAGATTTGCCCCTGTCAGCTAAAACTCTTTTTAAAACAAATAAAAAAAAGCTGTGATTCAATCCATTCCAAGTGGGGAATTTTTATATCGCGGTATCCAATACCATTTTAAAATAGGCGCATTTGCTTTTCTTCACGATAAGGATGAAGTAAAAATTGACGTAGGCATTGATGGGCTTAAGTTGTATAACAGTTCAAGTAAAGTTTTGTGGCCCATCCTTGGAGCAATCGTTGGCTTTCCAAACGAGTACCCTTTTTCCATTGCTTGCTTTTCTGGGACGGAAAAACCGTGGAACGTCAATGATTACTTAAAAGATTTTTGTGAGGAAGTAATTTATTTGAAAGAAAACGGACTTCAAGTGGGATCAAATCCCATAAAGAAAAAGTTTGATATCCGTTTATTTTGCTGTGATACACCTGCCCGTGCCTTTGTCACAGGTGTACAGTCTCACAATGGTAAAAATATTTGCTCAAAGTGTGATCAAGTAGGAAGTTACGTAAATAAAAGGATTTGCTTTTCGAAAAAAGTTCATAACCTACGCTCTGATGTTTCTTTTAAATATAGAGCAGAACCGGCACATCATAGTTCTACTTTTAGAACTTGCGAAAGCATTTTAGAAAAATCAGGTTTTAAAATGGTGTCGCAATTTCCACTTGATCCAATGCACCTAGTCGATCTTGGTGTAACTAAAAAGTTGACTCAGTTGTTAATGAAGAGAGCTAATGTCACTAAAATTAATGAAAAAATTAATTTTTTGTCAAAATATGTGCCTACAGATTTTGGTCGCGTGTGCAGGGATTTCAATGAAATCAATAATTGGAAATCGACGGAATACAGACAATTTTTATTGTATATTGGAATTTTTGTATTAAAAGACTGTATTGGTAGTGATTTTTACTTTCTCTTCCTCCTATTGCACACTGGAATACGGCTATTATCAAGCCAAAAATCATTAAAAACTGAAGCAGACGTAGCACAGAATATTTTGCAGGAGTTTGTTCATTTGTTTGGGCAAATCTTTGGTGACTATTTAGTTAGTTATAATGTGCATGGGTTGTTGCACATAACAGATTGTGCTAGGCAGTATGGAACTCTTGATAGTTTTTCGGCATATAAGTTTGAAAACTATATGCAATATTTAAAGAAAATCGTTAAAAAGCCAAGCAAAATTCTTGAGTAAATATATTTTAGGCTAGAAGAAGGAAATGATGTCGAGAATATTTCAAAAATTGGTGCTTTCAAAATTGATCACAAAAAAGAAAAAGATTCCTACTGTTTTAGCAGAAAAGGTGGGCCTGTCAAAATAATAGGTATAGGTGATTATTCAATAGGATACAGTTTTGGCAAATTAGAAAACTATTTTGACCAACCGGTACAATCTTCTCCGGCACTAGGTATAATACTAGGTGATCAATTAGGTAATGAAGAAATAAAAATACCCAAAGAGGACATTGCATACAAATACTTTTGCATACCCCATGAAGGCAAACACTTACTTATACCAGTTCTGCATCACCTTTTCCACGTTTTTGAAAATTAGATTTAACATTTAAAATATTAAGAAATTTGATACAACTGTTTTTTTATGCTATTATTACAGATACGGAAGATAGCGAAGAAAGTATTGGCATTGAGGCTCTGCAGCCAGTTGGCGACAAGGGTATTTTAAATGCATATATATATATTATATTTATATTGTTAATTTAAACTTAAATTTTTAATTTTTCCCAGCAGTTGAGGAATTGTTAAAAACGGTTTTAGCAAACCAAGCAAAAATATTGGAAAACCAGAAAATAGTTATGGACCAATTCTCTCATTTCGGCAAGCGACTAAATAATTTAGAAAACATATTTAATGAAAATGTACGTATTTAGCGGCATACCACTGTCGTATCAAACTATTTACATTCTTATTTTGATAACTATACAGAAAATCGAAGACAGTGAGCATCACTCTGTTTGTAAAATAAAAGAAGAAGTGGATGAAATTCAAACGGAAATATCGTTCACATTACCATTGCAAACGGTAGCTGCAGCTAAAGAATTTGAAACAAAGCTGCTGCAACAACAATATCTTGAGGCAATGGTCAGTAAAAAAATAATTTCTTCGTTCTTGTCTAATAGATGTTTTTGTTTTAATTTTTAGAAACGTTTTCTTTTGAAAATTAAGGGTCCTGAAACGACTGTTGACGATTTGCTTCGTCAAATTTATAGTGATGAAATGTTGTGGCTTTGCAACTGGGATGGTAGGGGTAACAAGGAAGCATTGTCCCAATATTCTATTGTTTCGGACTTACTTTTTGGTAGGTGAATTTGTACTTTCTTTTGTTTTTGGTTATTCACTTTATTTAAAATTATAATATGGTAAATAACTAGTGCTAAAATTTAAAATCTAAAAAAAAAATTAACATACATATGTACATATATACACCGCATCTATAACATCGTATCTGTTTTCTTGTTTCAGATATGTTTCAGCTATGCGGAAAAACTTACGAGAAGGACATTCGTAGGTCCATTGAGCTTAGTCACCACCGTCTTAAGCAGCGAGATTATCGGCTGCGGCATAAAAATAAAAAATAATATTTCACACTTACTATATATAAAAAAGTTATATGTAAATAAATTATTAATAATAATTAAAAAAAAATTTAATTACTAATCAATGCATGTATTTACCTTTTGCTTTCGAATAATAACGTTTATACTATTTTCACACTAATTTTGCCTTAATATAATTTTTTAAATATAATTATAATATATATAAAGAAGTAGGTATACTAATAACTAGTAAATAAATGAATTACTAATCAAAAATACTAATCAAATTAAATGTAAACGTACTTTTGTTATTAAAATAGTTTCGTGAAAACACAGTTTCTAAAATATAAGTGTAAATATATTAATAGAGCTAAATAAATGTTTTTTACGTTATATTTGTCGTCAATTTGTAAAACAAAAACCATTAAACTAAAACAAAATGAAATAAATAAAAAAAAAAAAAATTGTCTGTGACTCGAACCGGGGATTTTGGGTTGGAAAGTTGCATTGCTAGCCGCTCGGCTATCGCGCTATGCTGCCGGCGCTGGCCTAAAAGTTATTTTGTTCGTCGCTACGTTTATATGAAACTGGCACTGAAACGAGTCCATATGTATGAAAGGGATAGAAAATCACACGTACACAAAGTTTTTGGCACGATTTTCCCAACGCTCTTAACAAAGTGATTGTAAAGAGGTGTGGTTAGTGACCGTTTAACGTGACCGGAACTCTTCTTGCTGGGTACGTGACCGAAACTCTAACACAATTACACTTTTTTTGTATGTTACAAACACATATGCACTCGTATTTGTTTGAAAATCGACTTTTTTTTTGGTTCTCCGTCACCTTTGGAAAATGTGTAAGCAGTAAGCAAATTTTATTCATATATTTTTTCTCATGTTTGCATCAGTAAAAATAAACAAACGCCGTGGCCGAATGGGTTGGTGCGTGACTGCCATTCAGAATTCACAGAGAGAACGTCAGTTCGAATCTCGGTGAAAACACCAAAATGAAGGAACAGTTTTTTCTAATAGCGGTCGGCTCTCGGCAGGCAATGGCAAACCTCCGAGTGTATTTCTGCCATGAAAAAGTTCCCCATAAAAAACAAAATCTGCTGTTCGGAGTCGGATTGAAACTGTAGGTCCCTCCACTTGTGGAACAAAATCAAGACGCACATCACAAATAGGAGGAGGAGCTCGGCCAAACACCTAACAGAAGTGTACGCGCCAATTATTTAATTTCTATTATAAGACACATTTTACACATACAACAACATTACATGCACAACAATCATTTACATATAAACGCATATTAGCCGCTTACTAAAACCCTGCGATCCAAATATTTCTTCTGCAGGAGGATACATCACCTGAAATCAATATTCGCTTTGGCTCTGAATGCCTTCTTCTGGACTCTTGGGCCATTCATCATCAATATTCTGCGCTGTACACCATAATGGGACCGGGCATGACCTCACAGCTGCAGGAAAACGATTTCATACGCGATATCTTTCAATTGGGTGCTAAACTCGTCGACGATGGACACAACAAAACTAAACAGTCCAAATTGGAGCGCGTGAGTAGCAGAAATGATTTGAGCTTAAATATTCTGAAAACTAATTATTTCTCTCTTTTATTACAGCATTTATTAAACGCAGCCGCATTCAAGGCACGCACAATAACGCGTGGCAAAAATCGTGACAAACGCTATAGTTACAATTATTAAAGCAGTTAAGTTGCTAGAGAAAATAGAGAAAAGTTAAATTTAAATTATGAAATAAATAACATTTTTGGAGTTCGCATAGCGAAAACTGCGGAGTGCTGAAGAGGAATCAAGGAGCAGCAAGCAAACGTAGTAGGAGCTGAGAAACTAACCGGTTGTATTTATGCGGAAAAGGAAATATCTGTGTCCTAAAGTGCAACAATATTGGCAGCCAACTTTTGCTACACTGTTGCAGCTTCTGATGTGGGATTTTTCGCTTTCGCATGCCAACAACGCTGACTTCTCAGTTGAGGGACACAAGTGCGCAACTCTTTTGACAATTTCCCATTTAGAACGAAAGATGATTTGTTGAATTTTTGTGTACTTTTCATTTGCGCTCATCTTTTATACGGATTTTTTGCAACGAATTCTTGTACACGATATTTATGCAAATCTTACAATTATTTTTAATTTATGTAGCAATTTTACTATATGATGAAAACCAGAGGGGAAAATGTAACATACCACAAACAACAAACAATATATATCTAAATGTAATACAAATGCTAGTTGAAATTTATTTAGTTTTTAAACATACCTACAAACAATTGCAGCAAGAACTCTTAACGTTAAACTTTTGTTAAATTCCACAAGTACATCAATAAATATACATTTAATTTTACCTATTTCTACTAGTAGATAAAATTTTGAATTTTTATATCTACATACATTTTTTTAAATATTTTGTTGCTGAATTAATTATTAAATAAACCGCTAAAATAAAAATGATTAATAAAATGTTAAGAAAACTAAATATACAGAAACATATGTATCTATAGTATAAGCACAAGTGTGAGCGCCATTGTGGCGTGGCATAAGCTTTGCTTAGACGCGACGCGTATAAACGTAAATTATTAATACGAGTAGCCTATATTTAATTGTAAGTTAATAAAGTTGTAAGGTAACCCAATGTATCAGTGATGCTGGATTTAAATTTGTCAGCAGCGTTTTTGTGCAGTAGAACGAACAGACTGTTGTTGTTTTAGTATAGCCATGTTGTATGAAGTACTGTAACAGCACGGAAAAGTGAAATAATTAATCGAGGAGGTTATATTATTTGTACGCGCTTTCATTACGCGCTCCGCTTTCTTTAGTTTTTTCATCTTAAAATATTATTAGGTGAAGCTATTCGCAAGCCTTTGTAAAATTACGAAATTCTCTCGAACCTCTTTGCAGCTTGCAGAAATTTGAATTACACCAATAGTAGAGTATAATAAATTTTGCTTCTTTTATACGATTATTTTTTTAACAACATTAAAAAAAATTGGTTTGCTTCTCTACGAACAAAAAACGAGCCTGAAGGGCGTTAGACACTTTTTTTTAAAACCATCGAATGGGCACCCAGGTCTTGCTTTTTTCGTCCTTTTTAAAAGTTTATAACCATAAATCGATAGAACATTAAATTTTAGGAAGTTACCTGAAAGTTGAAATCGTTAGCTATAATAGAAATATGTTAAATTCACGTCCAAAGTCGAAGAAGTATGGTCAGACCAAAATCAATAGCGAAAAAATATTAAAAACGAAAAGCGTAAATATTTGTTTAAGTGAATTAGAAATTGTCTACTAACAAATTTTTTTGTCCAAGTAGCGAAGTAGCGTTCATTAAGGTAACTTTATAAGCACATAAATGACTCTGAAGAGTATGACTTGTTTAGAGCGAGCGTAATGGTGTAGTAAGTCCTTTTCCATTTAACTGTAATAGTTATTAAAAATATGCTCTTACATGGCTGGCAGGGATGGCATTCAATCACTGCTCCTGTGGCATAGGGCCTCATTCGCTAAGGCACTCCTTATGAAAATGGTTTCCTAATGCACTCTTCATTTCATTTGAATTCTGCAAAATAGTGCGTCCATTAAACCGCTATGTGATTTTGGTGGATTCATTTATGACTATAGAAAAAATGTTAAATATCGCTGCTATCGCCACGTAAAAGTAAAAAAAAGTGTAAGGAAAGCATTAGTTATCATAGGTCCAGAGGCTTGTTGTTTTTTTAATTCGTTGTTCAGTATTTTTCATGGTCTAGTAAACTCCTGTAAGGAGGAGTTCAAATATCTTGGGCGTGCAGGTAACATTTCTCTGGTCTGGGTTCCAGGACAAAGGAGCATAGAGGGAAATGAAATTGCTGAGGAGCTTGCCAGGAGGAAGGGTACTGAATTCGCTTCAGAGACCTCCTACTCGGTCATCGGCGACCCCCTGACCGTTATTAAAGGGGAGCTGCTCAAATTATTTGTCAGAAAAGCGCAGAAATATCGAGCTCCATTTCTTCATGTGCTATTTCGAAAACCCTTTGGCCCCAATACGATATACGAAGGACCCCTCGTCATTCAATTTCCAAACTCGTAGCTGTGTTCACCGGTCACTGGACGATCGGCACACACGCGGAAAAGCTAGGGTTACCATTTAACCCTAATTGCAGAAGCTGTAGGGACCTTTCAGAGAAGGAGATTGTTGAGACACTTTCTTTGTAAATGTCCGGGTTTGGCAGCTAGACGATTAAGGTCATTGGGTGCTTCTTCCTTCGCCAGCCTGGGCTAGTGCACCAACCTAAATCCCATCAATATTCTCCATTATATCAACAACTCTGGCCGGCTGTAGATATCTGCCTGTTGGAGGTCTCATAATGGTATCAAAACGGCGCTTCAGTGCTAATTGAGGAGTGCCAGACTAGCACTTCAACCAATTCTCCTACTCTATCTAATAAAGCAAAAACCCTTGAAAAATATTGAATTATATTTCTAAAGCACTTTAAAAAAAAACAGTTCCATAACTCACCTTTTATATGTTTTGCTGACCCATTGGAAAATTAACTCGACCACTTTATATTTAATTTACTTTATTGACAAGGATCTCTTAAAGTAAAATTCATTTATGTTATTATGTTTTTATGCGAATGAAAGTGTGTTTACATAAAAATGTGTGTGTATGTATGCTTGTATGTATGTATGATGTCCAGGATGCTATGCAACTCGCTATGCTACTTTTAATTGCTTAAATTTTTGTAAATGATTTAAGGCTGACATATAAAGCATGAACATTTTTTAAAAACATTTACACTTACGTACTAAATATATTACACATTTTCGTAATAAATAAAATATGCCATGAAAGCACTAATGCTAATTATGCATATCAAATATTTGTGTATTATACATTCCTAAGGGGCCAGTAGATCGAGTTCGGCATAATTACGATTCGGTAATTCGATGAACTTCCGAAGTCTGAACTCACTTATTTTACTCTATTTCTCGCTAACTTGACAAATTAGTTGGTTTAATTTTTTTAGTGGGAAAAAAAATTTGAAAAAAATATATAAAAAAACAAGAAATATGCCACAATAAATTAAATTTTATATAAATCTATGAACTGAAAGATCTCGCTGCAGGTACACGGAACAAACAAGTAAATCAAACGAACGTCAAAAAAGAACGGCTGGGGCGTTCGCGCTTTATTAATTTCGGCAGTGTGACTTTAGATGTGGTGGGTGGGTTTAGATGGATCGATGCAAGATTGACGAAGTTATGAGTATTTGAGCGTCCATTGCTCTAGACCGAGTTTCTATACCTGTTTTACGCCAAAGCGTTTTTCTGAAACTTGCATTTTTGAAGTCCGAATTTCAAAATCTACTGGACCAATCGATTTGAAAATTTGGATACCTCTTCGTCAGTTATTCCTGGTAGCTTTGTTTTTTTCTTTAATAGTTAATCAATAAAAATTTAACAGATTTTTTAGATTTTCAAGCGATACAAAAAATATAAAAATCGAAAAAAGAAATTCCCTCAGAATACCTCGAGAAATAGCTCCTTTAGCTGAAGCATTTTCATTTTCTTTGTTTTAGATGATTCAGTTACGAGTTGTGATGTACACCGCAAAACAATTTTTATTCGTGGCGCCTCCGGAGATTCACTATCACTCGATCGATTTTCAATACTTAGAAATTCAGGATTAATGAATGAAAATTTAGGATAATTTAGTCAAATGTTGGGTTACTAAATATATATTAATTGAATGAACTGGCACTACCTGTCCCGCAAAAAAAAAAAAACAAATAACAAAAATAGAGTCTTAAAAACACGACTTTTTCACTGCATTAACCTTAACGATAACCGGCTCATACGAATAGTAGGCAGAGCTGTGGGATCGATTCGACGCTTTGAAGGAAAAGCGACCATCATGGATGCGTTCAAGGGATCTTCTGAAGTTGACAAAATTTCAGCTCTCGAATTTCAGAGGTATTCCACACACACAGAACACTATCCGCTAGGCATGCAAGCTGTGAGACTTGGAATTACCTCGAGTCCTTTTTGCGTCAGTTGGCGCCGGTTAGCACGAGAAAGAAACGACTGGCGCGCTTTATTAAACTCGGCCAAAATCACGTAAGCGGTTATCGCGCCAATCAAGAAGAAGAAAAAGAAGTATGGAGGATAAAATGAAATCATCTCGGCATCTTCTCCTTAGCTGCCCTACTCTCGCGGGACTAAGATTTAGGCATCTTTGTTCTCACTTCTTTGCTAAAACTGCTGATATTGACAGGCCTTGATATTAAAAATCTGATGAACTTCATCAGCAGCATAAATCAAGGAACACAACCGCAACTTAGTCATCGTTCGCAATCCACATATATTCAACCCCATCCTTCCCCGCACCCCCCTCCTTTCTGTCAGAAAAGATGAGTTCGATTTCTTTCGTCCAAAAAGCACTGGCGTACAAGTCGGTCGCTGGCAGTCGCACTCGGAATGCTAAATGTGTTAGGACTTGGTTCCTCATCCAGCTTATTCCCCACATTTAACTCTTAACGACTATTCCCTAACGCCAAATATGAAGAAATCGCTCGAGGATAAGAGATTTGGGTCGAGTGCAATGGAACCATAACCTTTGTTTTTAGAGCCTCAAGAAATCGTATTATTATTTTGGAATGAATCTAAAAATTGGAGGGAAGTTGAATGAAGCGCATCGCGCTAAATGGAGACCATAATGACAAATTAAATGCTTTTTTGTCGGCGTACCCTTCTTTTTTCAGTGGCTTGGTTTAGGGGCTTCACCTCTGACACAGGTAGCTGTAAAACACAAACTAACTGACGCAGCACGTTCAAATTTTGATAGGAGTCAACTGACAGATGCCTGTTGACAGGAGCATTATTTCTTTTTCAGTAAAGAGGTCAGAAATACAAAACGTCACGGACTTATTAATCCTCCCTCGTACAAACAGAAGCTTGTAGTTTTGGTGCCCCACTAGTTTACACAGAAATCATTGATTCACAACTGCATTGACCCAAATTCCTTTATTGAGTGTTTGGTAGAGCTCCTACTCCTACTCGTGGCGTGCGTCGTATTATTGGTCCCCAATTGGAGGAATCTACATTTTTGAGCTGACTCCGAACGGCAGATGTTTTTTATGTGAAGCTTTTTGGTGTTACATGCACGGAGAGACGAACCCACGCACTTCCGAATGGTAGTCACGCATCAACTCAATCGGCTATGGCAGCTGCCGTATGTACATGTAGTGTAAATCAGTTCTAGCACAATCACATCCGGTTAATTTGGGTCCCAAGAGACAGGGGTATTACTGGGAACGAAATAGCGGACGCATTGGAGAAAGAGGCTGCGGCCTCGCCATTAATAGGACCCGAGCTCTTCCTTGCTTTAGCTCTATCCTGAGTTTAATAAGGGAACTGCGTGTGGATGAGGCACTGTGATGAGTAGAGGGCAGAAACGACCATGCGGTCGAAGTGCAAATCTCATAGAAAATCGAATCTAATCGAAATCAGTCTAGTTCAGGCAATCGCCGCGCAAAGACGTGTTATTTTCGCTCTTCCGTTGTGATTAAACAAAACTAGTGATTTCCTTTAGTGCTTAGTGTTAGCTGTTCACTTACAAATCTACCACATTCTTTCTTTTCGGTTAAAATTTATAGTAGCACAAACAGTTGAAAACCAGTGCAGTGTAAAAATGAATGGGGCTGACCCTCCCTTTTCAAACAGGTTTCGGCTACTTGACCCGGACATTGACCAACCTGGCAAACGCACGAGATCTGACGATTTCGTACCTCTCCCTCAACACAAACAGAACGATGACTACATTCCGCGATATCTCGTAGCGACTGCGGTGGGACCAAAAGTTGGTGAAGAAATTCGCCCTCTTTCGTCATACAATGTATTCCAGATCGACAAAGGGCTTAAACACATATGCGTCGACTACACTGAAGTGTCTGCACTAAGATCCGGAGATCTGCTCATCAAAACCCTAAACTTAAAGGCAGCTCAAAAGTTTCAGAAAGCAACTTTTATAGGAATAATTCCGGTAAAGATTGCTTCACATAAAGGACTTAATACCTCACAAGGAAGAATCTTCTCCAGGAATATCATCAACCTCCTAGAAGAAGAATTAGTTCAAGGTCTAGCTAGCCAAGTGATTGAGGTTAAGAAAATCATGAAGAAGTATGGAGATAAACTAATACCAACCGGAGCAGCAGTAGTTACTTTCGATCTGGTTCGTAGGCCGGACACAACCAAGCTTGGATGGGAAAGAGTTCGCGTACAAGAATATATTCCAAATCCAATGAGATGTAGAAACTGCCAGAGACTTGGACACACCAAAAATAGATGCCGGAACATGGAACTTTGCAAAGAGTGCGCAACGCCCCCTTCACATGAAAAATGCACCGGAAAATATTGTATAAACTGTGACAGCACCACACACTAATCCTATGATTCGGCCTGCCTCAGCTTCCTAAAACACAAAGCAGTCAACAAAATAAAATTCGAACGTCGCTGCACCGTGCGAGAAGCATGGAAGATATATAACAGTAACCCTTCCGCCTACCAAATCGAGCCTTTCACAAAGCAAACAACAAAACCAACAATGGCACAAATAGTTAAAAACACCAAACCTAATATAAGAAAAAACCCAGAGAAACAAAACGAAACAACAAACACAAAAACTAACCAAAACAACCTACCAAACAATAGTTCACAAACAATTAACAGCACACAAAAGAATATTGATGTAAACAAAGAAACTAAGGTCACAAATGCAGATACTATCAGATACACACAAACAGAAAACCCAACCAAACAGAATACACAAAAAAACAACACGATCACCAGACAAAATAACATATCCGCAGAAGATAATAATATGGAAACAT
This sequence comes from Anastrepha fraterculus, assembly GCA_037575425.1. Lineage (NCBI taxonomy): Eukaryota > Metazoa > Arthropoda > Insecta > Diptera > Tephritidae > Anastrepha > Anastrepha fraterculus. The sequence continues at coordinate 110,881 of JAYXIM010012917.1, read as the reverse complement.
CCCCAAGTAGGGAACTACTACTACCTGAGCTAAACGACATCACACCTAATACACACAAAAAGACACCGCCGAAATATACAGAAAAAAACTGATTCATTCTTTTAATACCGTAAATGGATTTCGGCCTAAACCTCTCAATAATACAATGGAATATTCAGGGATTTATTAATAATAAATTTGGACTGGAATACCTAACTTCCACACATAATCCAGATATCATATTATTACAGGAAACTCATATCATAAATAAAAACCAACAATTACTTCACCTACCAAACTATCAAATATTTCACCACAACAAACATTTATCGTATGCAAAATCAGGAATAGCAATATTAGTTAAAAATACAATAAACGCTTCAAATCATAAAACATCCACTAACCAACTTTTGCATCAAACCATAACCATACACGGACTAAAAGACTTTCATATTACAAATATCTACAAAGAAACGGACATAAACTTAACACAACAGCTGCTGCAAGACTTACCACAAATAAACTCAGGACATCATATAGTCGCAGGGGACCTAAACGCTCAAAATACACTTTGGGGATCTCAATACAACTCAAGAAGCGGAAATATGTGGGAGTCCTTTGCACATGCTCGCAATCTAGTATTTTTAAATAATGGTGCACCAACACTCCTGAACACAAGGAACACACTTACTTCAGTAGATGTATCTATGGCTTCAAGTGATTTGGCAGGTTGCTTGTCCTGGAGCTGTCCATCCCAACCTATCGCAGGCGACCACTTCTCAATTTTTATACAGAATGGAAGCACCAAGATCGAGAAAAAATTTATAGGGAGATTCAAGGAAAACAAAGCAAACTGGGAACTTTTCCGAAATAAAACAGAACTTTTTGACAATCAATTTCTTAAATCAAATAATGTCAACCAAGAAGCTGCCTTACTTAAAAAGATAATTAGAAAATCAGCAAATGAATCCATGCCAACCAGCCGATGTCCGAAACAGAAAAACTCCCCAGTATGGTTTAACGCAGAAATTAACACAATTACAAATTAATTTGTGAAGTATAAATTTAATAATAATAATAATAATAATAATCGAAATCAGTTCTAAGGATGAAACTACAGGACATCTAAAGTTATAATTTTCATATTTATTTATTTTTTGCTGAGCTGTAAATCGAACTGATAACATATCACTAATATAAAGAAAACTACCACGAAGAATACAAACATATTTATAGGTACAAAATCATTTGATGATTCCTCAGCGTGCGGCTGAACGAAAACTTTTACCAAAAATAATATATTTGTGTATATTTTATAGTGCTTAACAAATGAAAAACACGTAACATTTATAAGCTCACAATTAATCGCCATTCCATCTATAATTTCAAACAATTGCATTATCTATTGCGCTAGAGGAATGTATAATAAAGGTACATTTTTACATAAAAAATAAGCTATAGGTAGAAAAAATGTAAATAAATAACTTGAACTAAGATGTTTCACATTACCGAACCCAAGTGTACGAATATAGTTGGTTTTTTTTTTGTTTTTTTTTTACTTAAATTCGAATAAAAAAATATTTTGTTTTTTAGATTATTTTGCGCAAAATATAAAGTAAAGCTGTAGCGATCGGCACTATTGTTCACTGTTGTAGTCCAGCAGCGTTGATCCATACCCAGTATTGCCAACTTAGTATATTTGTGTATTTAAGGAGCGGAAAGCGTATTTCAAACCAGATATGTTTCCACTTTCCCATTCCTACTTAAATTATTTCTATGTATTGCGTCCCCCCATAAACCGGCGTTTCACGTGGCCTCACTTCCGGCTTGGTGCTGCCACAGCACGCGACAATCGTCCAACTATGAAAGGCCATAGCACGAGTAGTGTAAACCAAACAGGCGAAATATCTTCAAATGGCCACCATTTGGGATATGCTCGCCCTTTACGCCCACTCGGCGAAGTTTTACCTCTCTGTACAACAGTAGAATGCACTTCGTTTACAACTTTCTCTAGGCTATTCATGCGTTGATTTACTGCCACCAAATCGGCATTCATACGCAATACAGTTGCTTGAATTTGTTTAAGCAATTCAGAATTGCGCACCATTGCTTCAGTCAGATCACTATTCATGTCTACTGGATCGCCATATTCATCATCAGATTGGTCCACTGTGCCATTGGACATAGCATACGACGACTGGGTGATTGACGTTTCAGGCATCATAGAAATTGTTGGCTTTGTTTGTGTAGCGAGCACTTCTTCCTGCTCGTTTGTGCCATTCATCAAACCGCTGTTGTGTTCGAGGTGATTCGGTTTTCTAGCATGGCCATTTATGCGGACGTTAGAGTGCAACTGGAAGTAAGGAAAGTAAAAGCAAGGCATAAATAATGTTTAACCACTTAATGACTTCCAACTAACATCATCCTCCTCTCCACTGCTATTATTTACGCTCGCTCCATGTTGTGGACTGTTTGTGCGCGAGTTGAATGGGGAATTTGGATGCGATTCTGCCAGCTCGCGCATACCCGGTACGACCATATCCAATTCATCCAAATTTATATTGTCCAAACCACTGATGCTACCTACAAAATTTTGCACGTTCTCGGTAAACGACATCGTTTCGATGATTTCACGCAAACTATCTACGTAACGTTCCATTGCTTGTTGTTTCGTTAAGTGGCGATTATCATTCCAAGCGTCCCATTTCGCTTTGCCAACAACATCCCAGAATCCTGGCCTCTTGTGGTGGCAGGGGCCTTCTGTCGCTTGCTTAAAGTAACCGTAAAATTTGAGCATCATGGCGGTGCTAGGCTGATATGGGCCATTTTTAGGTAGCCCTTTTATCACATTGACGGCGGCTTGAAAACGCTCCTCAATCGCAGCCATTATTTTGGCAGTAGTTATATAGTAGTTATGTTTTAAGGCGTATTACGTTAGCGTTGAGCTGTTGGAAATTCGCAAAAATGCTCAATTAAACGTTAATCCATAATCAAACTGATATAAGAAGTGGTTATATGCATTATTTCACACAGAGATAAAATTAACTTAACGTAATAGCGAACAATAGGCGCGAGTGATAAGATTAAAAGTCCAATTGTATGGTTCAAAGAGATGCAACAATGCTTTTGAGGCTTAAAAGATTAAAGTGCAAAAAAAAAAAAAAAAAAATAAATAAATAAATTATTATAAATAAAATTAAAAAGTAATCAACTAATGAATTTGGAATTTAACTCACACTAATAATATCGCAAAAACACACGTTTTTACATCACTCACATTGCACGTCAAAACTAATCATGGAACTCCACAATATTAGCAGTTAAAACGCAGATAATTCAATTTAATCTAGTGGAAAAACACAAATGCGCAAGTAAAATCCCTTAATGTATTTGCTATATATTAACAAATCGAGCAGAGAAAACAAATGGGTAGCACACCGAACAATAGGCAATCAATTTAAGCAAATAATTGTTTCAGCAGATATTAATAGAGTGCATATGTTGCAATTACAATCGTTTATGTGCACATGTAAGTCGGATTAAGTTTTATTTTCATATAAGCGCATTTTAGAGAATTAGTAGAATTATCAGATAAAATTTGTAAACGTATACTGACTTAAAATGCAGTCACAACACGGAAATTGCACATTTTCTATGAGCACATTTCCAAGCTAATAAATATAATCCTACCCGGCAAGCTACGCACGCAAATATACAATGTAGCGATAAAAACCTTGTGAAATCTACTGTAATGCAAACTAGTCGCTCAACAAGTTTTTCCATATATTCAATCGACCACGTACTAACTAAAAATGCTAAAACTAACTTAATACAAGTGAGAAATTGAAAACCAGCCGGATTGAGGTGAATGAATTAAGAGAGTATAAATTGCGAAATGGGTTAAAGTAAGTGGAGCGATTGATTATAATATCGATAGTGGTAATGCACATTTTCTGCTTATAACGCTACTGAGGCGTCTTTGTTTTTGTTACACTTTGTATTTCACATTGCCCACTTTGTAATCTCTCTCTCTGTATGCATTACAGTACTGTAATATTATATTAAGTCATGCTTTTAGTTCTCTCTTATTGGATTTGTAAGCAAAATGCAAATGTCTCAATGACCTTTGCTTTCCGCTTCCTTCGCGTATTTAATCTAGCAACGGCCTTTGCTCCTCCTAAGCGTTTTCGAACACAAATATATATTATTAGTTCGTTAATTTGTGTGTGTTTGTATATGCATATCCCCAACATATTTACATATTTAACGCGTTTCACCTTTGCTGGACTCCTAGGCTGCGTACCTTTTGAATACTTCTTCAGCTCTTCCCACGAGATCTATAAAATATAAAGCTTTTTATTTGAGAGCCCCACAGAAAAACAAAAAATGTAAATGTTTTGCGTACATACTCAATTGCTAAATTTCGTGCAAGGTTTTTTGTCGTACAATTCGCAGATTAATATTTCGTTAACTTCCTTTTCCTATTGCTGTATTACCCACAGAAATTTTGTATTAACTAATAGAAACTTTCTTGATGCGCATACTTTGTTTCAACGTGCAATTTCGTTGCGTATGTTTTCTCTATAACTCTTAACGTTTTGCTAATACTTCACATTAAATCGTTCAACTAACTAATTATTCAACAAGACCAAAACTAGTAGTTTTACTAAATATTCATTTGACACACCAGTTTTGTCTTTGTTTATTTCTGTTATCACTCTTTCATTCAGTACAGGGTTGATTTTTAGCAGCCACTATGCGCTGTTCAAGCATATTGTCAAGCAAATTTTGTAAAGTTTTTTTCTTCTTATCTTTTAAGGAAAATAAAGCTGATTGCTTTAATGAATAGAAATTGCAATTCCCACCTAAAAATGCGTACGTTGATAACAACCATATAAGGGAGCTTGTTCTCTTAATATACAAAATATTAAAGTGCACACTGCAATTATTTCTCAAAAAACACGAAATCCACTGTTTTGCTTCCATCGTTAGTCATCAATCCGATTTGTGAAATTCTGCACATTCTCCGCATTCTGCCTTTGTGAGCCATTCTCTGCATTCGTATTAATGAATTGAGTGAGTTAACAACGTTTTGAAATTAATTTCGCATTTCGGTGAAAATTATTGAGGAAAATACAACCAATAAAATTAACAATTGCAAAATTGTTAACAATAACGGAAATCTGTCGAAAGTTACACATTTTCAGATTTCACAACGTTTTCAGCAGTGAAAAAGCGGGAAGACGCGGCGCTATTCACGACCTTGTGAAGTTCGACAACGAAGTTAGACTTTTCTGTGGCGAAAAAGCATTCAGTAAAATATTTGTTCAAAAGAGCTAATCTTATACAACAAAGTAACACGTTTGAAAAAGCAAAAAGGTGTACGAAAAACAATTAACACAAACTTACCTGCTATTGAAAATTTCTTGTTAACGCCCCTCTTCGACGCGGAGGTGGTTCAGTTGGTCGATACGAAGAATATCGTGCTGCCATTTCTATTTCACATTACAGTGAAAAAAGTCGGGTCGGTTATCTGGTAAACAAGTAGAGACGAAAAATTTATCAGCAACTTGAAATTTGCGATTAAACATGAAATTTGTTGCAACAACAAAGGCCCAACTACAACAACATGCGAAGCATTACTCATTGAAATTTACTGAAGCTGAGCAAGAATCGAAACGTATAAATAATTTACACGCGGTCAACTTGGGAACATTGAACAACGTGAGTTTGTGTGGTGCAGTGAAATTTGCGAAAGTAAAAAATCAACAACTACAAATAAACGAATATAAAAAAATTTCTACTATTTTTAAAAATTGGAAGAATCAAAACTTTTGCATAGCTGCGTCTTGATTAAGTACGACTTTAACAAATTTTACCCCATCCAAATTAATTGGATTTCAAACCCCAAAACCTATCAACCTTGGAAAATAAATTAAAAATTAAACAAACACTCTTGGACAACAACATTAAACAAATTTATGTACACAAATAAATAATCAGAAAAAAATCGCAAAAATTAACAACAAAAAGTGTTTAAAAGTGAGCGTTAGTGAAAAATATCCTAAATACAAAAATTGACAACGAAATTTATCAATTTATCTTTAAAATTTCATAAATTACCTAAACAAATTTAAGAGTAGCGTAAAAAGTATTGTGAAAGCAGAGCGCCAAAATACCTCGTGCTGTTCTGTCAATCTACCCAAAGAGTCAACTCGAATCTTTTGTAGCCGTTAGTTCATCATTGTTCACGCTTTGTGCTTCTCCTCCTTGGTGGAAACAAGCGAAGAAGCATCGAAAAACGTGCGCACCAGTACCATTAAAAAAGATATACAAGAGTATATACAGTTGCAACAACAAGAAGCAGCACACAGCATAGAAAAGCCAGGTACAACAGCCGATAGTAAGTTGGCTGCATTGCTGTCGTCAGATCCGGCATTTGAATTTACATCCGTATTCGTGTTAACGTCTAAGGATAAAGAAAGACGGGTACATCAACCGGTAGTGCAATTTCCACATTCTCTACGACGGCGTCTCTGTGCTCATTCAAAATTTCTGCTACCTCGCCTAAATCTAAACGTAAGACGTCTAATAAAGACAAGAAGATGTCGCGCCGCAACAAGAAGGGAGGCAAAGGTGAGTTAAATATTTGCAGCAATATAACATTTTTATAAATGTGTTTATTTATTTCGTGATGTACATGTGTGTGTATGTGTGATATTAAATTCACGTATATTTGTACATCCCTACATATGTACGTATGCGAGTTTTTGTGCAGTTTTACCAGTCAGCAGGAAAATAATGAATTTCAGGTTGTAGGTTCGTTAACAAAGGTACACTTGTGGCGCAGTTTCTCCATTGTATACAAAAACATGCAGATTCTTCGCAAAATTTTGCCGACAATTGCGCTTTCGCTTCATTTCAAATCTTCTGTTGGTCTGTCTAGTCTGCAATGCGATGCGCTTAGTAATTGCGTTGAGAAAGAAAATTGTCTCTGAAAACGGTGCCAATGTAGTTAAGTTTATTTTAAGCAATATTTCTAAGAAATATATTTACATGCAATATTGCTGTACAAAATACTAAATTTGCTTTCGCATTGCAATTACCATTCACATCGCATTACAGCGTAGAACCCTGAGTAATTATTTCAGTTTGCTAATTACTCATATGTGTATGTATGTATATGCTGCATATAATGTACTGGGTAATTTGTTGTTTACAAAAGATCTCAGACTTGCCAATTTTCTAAAAAAAAAAGAACAAAAAAATTGATTCCTGTAACAAACAAGTTACGCAGCCTTTAATCATTGAAGATAATTTGCTTAATTCTAGCCTTCATATATTTCTTACGTTGCATAATGTATGTATTATCAGCTGGGGAAATTAACGAAATTGGAATACAAAGTGTGTACATAATCATGGAAAAACCCGAAAGGCACGAATGTACATACACCGATGTTCTCCGTAATAGCAGCGCGACTAATTTAACTATATTTATTTTTTAGTTAATTTGTTTTTAATGTAAAACATAAATATTGGTGTTCACGTCTTAGAAATTTTATGTTTCCAAGACAGCCTGGGCTTAAAAAATGCCCATATGAATCTCATTATCGTTACCACCGATACTTGGGCCGATCTGTCTTCAGATTACTTACCTGCCATGATCGTTGCCATTTCAAAGCATTAAAATATTTTCCATAGCCCAGCAATGTCAGTACGTTAAACCAAAACACCGAAATATGGAGAGCAATGGAATACACAATATAGGTAAAAGAGAGCACTAAAATACACAAAGGGGCGGCGCAACGGCACAACTAAAATGAGAATATAAAATGACACTCGTCAGAGTCATCAGCTAAATTTTAGCTGCCGCGTAGACAACGGGAAAAAGGCATCAGCAAATCACTTCCCCTTATAAATTTGAAATACATATTTTTCTCTCATTAACCAAAGAGACAAACCCAAATTTTTCAATTAAATTGCGCTCCTTAACATCAAGAGAGATAAAATGGTTGAAATACAGAAAATCTTTAGCATCCTCGCTCAAACCGACATTGTATCCGCTGATATTATGGCAATTAAGTCTAGTAGTTGATCCGGATTAGTTCAACTTCGTTCTTGAAATATTACCGAATTCAGTCACTAATCCCGATTTTTCTTCTCATGGCCAAAGGCATTCTCTAAAGAATGTGAATAAAAAATTTAAGCCACCATTGGGCACTGTAAGCTGCTAAGAAGAGATAATGCATTCCGACTCGAAAGAGGCCAATTGCAATTGCAATCGAGACGGGTTTTCAGCATAACAAAGCCTTTCACTATCCACTAAAACATATGTACATTATAACAGCTATACTAAAATTCGGATATTTTCCTAAAGTATGGAAATGGAGATCATTATGATGGCCAAACCAGGAATATATGCAACGCTGCCATTATTATATAGACCAATAAAGATACTGATTTCCAAAATAAATCTAATAGCATTACCAATGAAAAATAAAAATGTGAGAAACATCATCAAAGGTGCCGTCGCCCCAGTGGTATGTGGGGGATGCTCCCACTAACACTATAACAAACCTTATTTCTCGGCTGAATTCCAACCTAACCTAAACTTACTAGCCTGGGATATAATCCAATTGAACTTGCAGGCTCTGTAGAGAGAAAGATGAAATAATCAAACATGTGCTGGCATCGCCCAAAACACTAATAAATAAGAGAGACAAACAAACACCTGTGTAAACATATTTTACCAGAGGAGGAAATAAAATTTAATCAAAGAAATGTATTCAGGTTGATGAGGTTCAGAGAGAGGTTGCAGTGATATTTAGCGTAATAACAACACCGATATTATACAAAGTGCTTTGAACTAGAAACTACTTAACTGAAATGGAAGCTACGGTTGGTGGAAAAATGAAGTTGTCAACGCAAGCGCCAAGAATAAAATTAATCTATTACTCGCTACATCTTGAATATAGAGTTTAACTGAAGCAGTGCAAAAATAGTAGTAAAGGGTGGTTTTCCAATAACAGGTGTTATGAATGATCTTTTACGGGAAAAGTTTCCGGACCGTGTTATCTCTCGAAGGGATCTTGTGACTTTTTTCTTTGGGGCCACGTGAAAGAGAAGGTCTACGCCAACAGCCCAGGGTCGATTCAAGACCTTAAAGATGAAATTCCTGGGGCTATCAAGGACATAGGCCAGCCACTTTGCAATTCGGTTATGGAAAATTTCATGAAAAGGATATTGTTCTGTAAGCGTGGTCGTGGTGGTCATTTGCTTGATGTTATTTTCCTCTATTAACGGCATACATTACACTTTATAATGAAATAAACATCGGATCACTTATAATATATTAAAAAATAGCATTTTTCTTTGAATATCAAAATAACACCTCTTATTGAAAAATCCTTTAGTTAAAGTAACGAATTAGGTAAATATATAAGATGAGAGGAAAACATACCATTGTTGTAACAACCTAAACATTTCCCCTACGTGCAAGGGGAATGTTGCTGGAGTAACAATCATTGGTCGGATATAAATCCGGGTCGCTTCGGTAACGTAGAACCGACTGCTGTGTCGAGGCGGCTAAAGTCTTTTTAGAGAAAAATAATCATAAATCAATGGGAATTTTGAGACTATACAGAATTGCACTTTACTGTACTAAAATTTAAGGGCTATAGAACTGCGTACCAAAAATTGTTTTAATTCTTATTTAAAAGTTTAAAATTTTGATAATAATTTGTCGAAGTTTTATAATTCTTGTAGACTACAGCTCTGGTTGATACGATATTTGTTGCAGAATTGTCTATATTTGCATAGAAATTTATGGAAATTAATCAAATCAACAGAAAGGTAGCCAAAATATCGTGTATTTATTATTTTGACCATAGGTGTATACTCTGAAAGAGGGTTTTAAAGGGGATATTACACCCTGCTTGCTCAGTTTTTACAGATCCATTTGCAATTTCATTTAAAATATATAGAAACATTAATTTTAGCGACTTAAAATTCTTAATTGCACATGGACTACTATAAAATCGATTACACAATAAACGTCAAAAATAATAAAAAAATTTTAATATGTCCGTTTTTTTAGAATATTACTTTAAATGTCTATACATAAATACATAAATAAATAAATAATTTAATAAATAATAAATTTCCTTGTTATCAGTCTAAATGTTTATTTTCTCGCGAAAAAGTGGGATTCAGCATCATGAATTCATATAGATACTGTATAGAAGTAACTGTACGTAGTCAGCATACATCTATACCATACTCATTTATGAAAACAAGCTGTGTATGTACAGTTGCATATATATACATGCATATGCGTATGAATATGTGTGTCGCACTCTCGTACTCACGTGTGTCTCTATATGTATGTATGTTTGAAGTATTTATATGCGTCGGTATATTTGTGCGATACGCAGGCATATAACAGCTGTTTTCCCCATGCAAAAATACATTTAAACGCCACCATATTAGACACTGCCAGCTGTGCTGAACTTTGTCCATACATACGCACTTATTTATGTATGTAGATAGGTATATAAATGAGTTTTTTTAGTATGCGTGAGCGTGTTGGCAAGCGTCGTCTATATGTGCTATTGGCGCATAGATAAAACCGACTGTTGCTTCGTTGGCTGGCATTGAAAGTTTTAATATATAAATGAATAGAAATCCGACATACATGCATACGTACGTATGTATGTATGTATGTACATACAAAGCAGAAAAGCTAGTGATTATTATTATTACGACACAGCAAAATTCAAAAGATAAGAATGTGGCGAACTCATTAAACATACACATACATATACATATGTACACTCCTATATTTGTGCATACATACATTTGTATATATTTAAATACATGCGCACACTAGGAAAACGTGAACATTTTCATTTTATTGCTTTTTTATTTTTGCTACTTGAATTCAATTTTGTATAAAATTGAACGCAATTTCTGATGACTTTTTAGTAAAATAAGCAAACAATTTTCGAAGTACTCAAACATTTATTTAAGGTTATGATTAACTCTTTAACAAAAAAAATACTCTATCAATGAAAGACGAGGTTTCCAGACCGGCTCAAATCGTATTTAGAATAGGTCAAGGACGATCACAATATTAAAAGAGATCTTCATTTTCTGATTGCTGGAGAATTACGATATGTTGACAGCTGATAGGCTCCCAGTCCATCAAAAACAGCTCATATCTCCAAAATAGGTATGGATTTATGCCTTGGGCTTAACCAATGTTGGCGAACTCGTTTTCTGTTCGCTCTAAGTGGTTTATATTTGTAAATGTATCTTGCCAGATGGCTAACTGGAATACTCTTGTCCTTGAAAGGAAACTTCAAGAGTGTAACCTGCACTGGTATGCAGGTAGCTCGAAGGCATCTTAAGGCATGGGCGTAGAGATGCATAGATCGGCCTAAAACAAATCTATGTTTTTTTTTTGTCATCCTGAAGGCCTCCAATATTAAAAAAAAAAAAAAAAAAACAAATAAAGAGAATTTAAAAAATTAAAACGAAAAACCAAATACTTTTTACAAGTAACTCTAGATAAAATTTAAGAGAATAATAAAAATAAAAAATATTTTTTTTAGTAACACTTAAAACCCCCAAAAATTTAATAAAAATAAATCTGCTTGTTTTCTATAAGCGACCCTGAAAGCAACCAAATGGAAGAAAAAAATTTTAAAATTAAGAAAAAATGTTGCTATTTGTTATAAGTGACCCTGAAAACAACTAAAGAAATTAAAGAAATTTAACAAATTTAAGAATTAAAAAAATTTTAAAATTAAAAAAAAAAAAATGGAAATAGTTTTTTTCAGAAATTATAAAAATTAAACAAAAAAACACTTTGCTATTTTTTTTAAATGACCCTGAAGACCCCGAAAATTAAGAAAAAAGTTAAGTAAAAAAAAAAACAATGTTTATAACAATTCTTTTTAATTCACTTCTTTTAACAAGTTTTTAATTCTCTTTTTTTTTATAAGTGGCCGTAAAAACAAATTAAAAAAAGAGAAAATTAACAAAAAAGAAAACATTTTCTAATATTTTATACGTGACCCTGAAAACACCCCACAATTAAAAAAATTTCAAAATTAAAAAAAAAATATAATTTTTTGAATAATTTTATGGACATTTGTGAAGAGACATTAAGAGAAGCGATTAATAATATTGTTATTTTATTTACCTCTTATAGGCACATTCAAATATGTATTTAAAAACTTCTTTTAATATAAATAATTAGTCAAGAAGTTTTTGTTATAAATATACCGAATGCGCCTGAACTTAGGCGATTCCATTTATTTTTAATTGATTGTCAACAACTCAATAAAAAATTATTTACTACGGGCATTTTACTCACACATATGTATGTGCGTATGTATGCATATTCCTACATTCGTGCATTTCCACTCCTCTGCTTATGCAATAATCCTTTCATATTTTCCTTTCTATTGGCCAATATAGCATTTTTTAAGTTTTTGTTTTTTTTTCTTTTTTCTTTTGTGCATTTTAATATATGAGTTGCTGCACCTTAAGTTACATCAAATGGCCTCTAATCGTTAGTATATGTATGTTCATATGTATATGTATACTTGCCAAACTCCAAACTCCAATTCACTCATTTCAATCTGCGCAAACCAGATTTGGGTAAATCCACAACCAGGCCAGCAACTTTCATTAAACGTAAGAGGTAAATGCATATTTATGTAAGTAAGTGTGGCGGCGTGTGTGTTGCGTTGTTGCCCGACTGGCGAAGGCCAGCCTGTCTGGCTGGTGTATTGCATGCTTGTGCCTGCAGTTTGTGTCCGCTATGGATCGAATTCGCTTGGCTCTTTAGCCGCAGCGTGTTGTCTCCCGCCACTGCTACTTCGTGCAATCAGCTGTTTGCAATTTTGTGAAAGGCATTTTCGGTATTTCAAAAATTTTTGGTTGTTACTATTTTTCGATTGCACATTTGGGTGGCAAAACTTGTTTGTTATGCAGCTCATGGTTTCCAGATCGGCATAGTTAAACAGCTAGTTGACTGACTGACTCCGCACTTACCTCCCGAACTGCTGACGACCTGGGTATTGGGCAAACCGTTAGTGTGTCTTCGTTTTGCGATTACTTGTTTCGTGTGTTTACATGCATATGTACATACCTATATGTGCATGCATATGTACATACATATGTATATGCTTCGGGTGCAGGCTTGTATGCACATGCATGTCGTTATATGCACATAAATATGTATACACGTTTGTGTTGTCAGGCGCTTTCTGGTTCATGTGCTCGTTTTAGCTGAAGCGGAAATCACCTTGTGCCAAATACACAGCAGCAATATGAAATGGAATACCAAGCATTATATGCATGCATGTATGTATGTATTGTGTACAATATTTACTCTACTTAGAAATGTTTGGCAAATGCGAATGGTTTGCTAAGGCATTTCTTTGGTCCATCTACATACATATTTATGCATGTATGCATATATGCATTTACAAAGTATCTTGCGCCTTCTCACGGAAGCGTGTTTCCGTGTGTCTAGTTATTGAGTTATTATGATTCCTACATATGTATGTATGTATGGATATAATACATAGTAATGAAAGTATTCATTCAGTGAATTTATGTTTGCGCAGTTACTTTCTTTTTAAGTTGCACATTTTAGTTTTGGGACTTGCTCCGAGATATGTTCATGCAGCAAAAGTGGGGTAAAAGCGGCCAGCCTCGTGAAATGTGCTCCATATTTCTTATATTTAATTTCTAACATTAATTACTGTACCTCTACGCACTATTATAGAAATAATTATAACACTGAAATTGGCAAATTTTCAAAATTTCTAGAAAATCGCATTTAAAAATTTCGCTTTGTTTTGATACCCATCTGTTGTTTGCATGTCGCCATATAATTTGTAATTAAATTTGCTTTATATCTAAATATTACCACTCAACACCTTTGCATATGTATGCATATACACACATATCAGATATTTACAGCTGGGTAATATGAATAGTCTAAACCATAATACATCCATTTGTACATACAAATATATGTATGTATACTCGTACACATGTCGCTGAACTCAGCTGATCAAAACAGTTGTTAAGTCGTTAACTAAAGGAAAGGTTAGACATGGCAAGGAAAGTGCTTCTTTTGCTGTGTTAACACTTGCAACCGCTTTTATAACTTTATAACTAAAATCGAAAATCAAACATTTAATTTCAATTTAAAAAGTGTTTTAAAGTTAAAAATGCATATTAAATTAAAAAAAATATTTAAAACTTAAAAAAAAAACATTGAAAACCACATTAAACAAAAAAAAAAACACAAGATAACATAAAAAATAAATATTATATATAAAAAAGAAAAAAATAAAGAGAAATTAAAAAATAATAATAATGAATTAAAAAATTAAATATATAATATTAATAATAATAAATTAAAAAATAATAATAATGCTAAATCAAAAAATAATAATCATAAATTAATGATAACTAAAAAATAAATAAATTAAAAACTAAAAAAATGATAATAAATCAAAAATTAAAACAAAATTTAAAAATAAACCATTAAAAACGAAAAATATAAAATATATAAAAAACAAAATACAAAAAAATACAAATAAATGAAAGGAAAGAAAATTTAAAAAATAAACTAAAAAAAATAAAAAAGTAAAATTAAAACAGAAAAAAAAATTTAAATAAAAATAAAAAATGTATAATAAATAAAAAAAACAAAAAAGTCAAAAAAAATAATTTTAAGAAAAATTTAAAAATTATAATTATATAAAAGTAAAAAAGATTATAATTATAGAAAATTATAAGAATATTAAAATACAAAAGTTAAATTAAAATAATAATAAATAAGTTAAAATAAAAAGTTAATTAAAAATTAAATAAAAATAAAAAATGTAAAATAATAAGAAAAATAAAAAAATAAAATAAATAAAAACAATTAAAGAAAAATTAAAAAATTATAATAAAAAAAATACTAAAAAATAATAATAATAAATTAAAAAATTATAATAAAAAACAATACTAAAAAAATAATAATAATAAATTAAAAAATTAAAAATAAAAATGATAAACTTAACAAAAATAATAATAATAAATTAAAAAAGAATTTTTCAAATAAAAAAGAATTAAAATAAAAAACATTATAAAAGAATACAAAAATTTTAAATTTTAATTTTAAACTAAAATAAAATGTTTGGCCTTCTAAAAAAATCCCAAAACTAGTAATAAAAAATAATAATAGTAAATAAAAAAATTAAAACAAAAAATAATTGAAATAAATGAAAAAAATTAAAATATTAATTATCAAAAGTTTTAAATCAAATTTTTAAATTATAAAATAATACAAAAAATAAAATGTTTGGCCTTCTAAAAATAAAAATTCAAAAATATCCGAAATATCACAAAAAATAATAGCGGGCTTCTGATCTAAAATGAACGAATTTGTTGAAACTCCCTGCGCTAATAGTCCGGGAGCCAGGAGTCATTTTGACCTCATCATTTCATGCCGACTGATTTTAATACTGAAGACAGACGCCATCCAATGGATGACAAAACCAACCGTCAGCTGGTCCAGTAGCGGTGGGATGCTGCGAAACGTATCGAAAAAATTTTTTTAACAACTTATTTAATACCGGCTGAAATTTTTTTTGTGTCTCGTTAACATATAGTAGAATGAGCAAAAAAGTTGGCCAACAATGACACACAAATTTTTAAAAAAATATTTACATATTTTCTTAAAACACCAAAATAATTAATAATAAAAATGTTAAAAAGACCCGAAGATATTTCGTTTTAAAAAATTCTGTACCCTTGAATAAACCTCAAAATTGGAAAATTAAAATTAAAAAAAAAAAAAACATTAACAAATATTCAGTAAACTTGTTATACTCCATTTGACTTTTGCTGGTACTAACTATAACATATTTGCCGAAAAGTGGCTACCATAATGAAGACTGATAACTTTAATTAACTTATTTCAAATTCAAATTCAATTTTATGAAGAAAACAAAGAGTAACTCAGTTTCAAGCGCATGCTTCAGTTTCAAGTATACAGCGATATACAGTTTTTAACAGAAATTTTCAACTCGAAGTGCGAGAATTTATTTTTAACTATGATATTAACAATGTGCGACATTGCTAGCTATATGAACAAATTATGAAATTTCATAAATCACTGCTTTCGTTGAAAAAATTATATCATGCTCAAGTCTACAGATGAACAAATTTTCAGAAATTTGTATGCCAATAACCCAAATGCTTCAATCACTTGACATGGAATCGCTCAAATAACAAATCCCATCACACAGTAATTTAGTTTCTAAAAGTATTGCGCGAAAATGTTGACTATCACAGTGTGAACAGCTGAAATGTAGTGGCAGAATGCTCATCTAAACTCTAAGCTACTTTTTCAAAATAAAAAACTACTTTATAGCAATTATTTTTTTCGTCACGTCTGATGCTGCCTTAACTGTAGCAAGTGCGGATAACTGCTCTCAAGAATTATGAACGTTTATACCTAAATTTCAAAGCACTAAGAG
Source organism: Anastrepha fraterculus (assembly GCA_037575425.1). Classification (NCBI taxonomy): domain Eukaryota; kingdom Metazoa; phylum Arthropoda; class Insecta; order Diptera; family Tephritidae; genus Anastrepha; species Anastrepha fraterculus. Next base: position 94,346 of record JAYXIM010012917.1, on the reverse strand, counting down.
ATAGATAATTTTAATGCCACTTTTTTTGGGAATAATTTTATTGAAGGCCGACAGGTTATTGAACATTTCAAAATTTCACTGGCCGGTATAATTCATTCACCTACACAGAAATTAAAATATACATACATAAACATGTATATGTCTATTAATACCTATATGTAATACACTCAAGTTTAAGTGAAAAATATTTGGCGTGAAATTACTCAAATGGTTCATACATATGTATGTGTGTATGTATGTTTGTGTGTATGTATGTTTGTGTGTATGTATGTTTGTGTGCATGTATGGCTTTGTTGTTATGAGCAATAGATTGTACTAAAATAATATTTTATTGTAATAAGTGGAAAATATTGATAGTTGTTGGGCGTGCTTGGGCGTGATATAATGGCTGTTAGATCGAAACTCCTTAGTTCGATTCCAATTTGCCAAAATGAGAAATAAAATAATATGAAAATAATCTATAATATTTATAAAAATGATAAAACAAATGTTTGCTATATAAAACGATCTCCTGTTGGTAAGGCCTAACCTTTGTGTGAATTTAGGTATATGTATGCTTGTATGTAATATGAAAAAGCTATCATGGAAAAGGCATGCAAGTTTATTTATAATAATTTTTGAAAATGCGCTCCACTACTCATGAGATCATCGTCGTGAACCAGCCAGGGTTGAATGCACCGCGCTAGTGTTATTATTGCTAATATAATACCAACTATTACTAATACTATTCATAGAAATATGCATTTAAATTTATTTTTTGAAAAATAATTTTTCTCAAACCTAAGAATTACTCACTTCACTGGCTTCATAATAAAAATTGTTATATTTGAAGATACATTAATCCTCATTATAACTACTGATGCCCCCTAAAATGTACTGCTTTATGTGGATTGCGTACTGAATGAATCATTGATTAGCTCATACTATTTCAAAACCGAAGATGGAACCAGCGTTGCCGTCAATGGTGAGCGTTATAAGCAAATGATTTCTTACTTCTTGGCTCCTCACATCAAAAGCAAACGTCTAAGTGCTAAACTGAACCACTTAAAGCAAGTTGAAGCCACACCGTAACTGGTGAATAGTTCTTACTGGTTGCTGACTTGATGCTAATGCAATTTTTTATCAAATAAATAAATAAAAAGGGCTAAAATTAAAATGCAGCTTGATCAACGCGCTCATAAAAGTTAAACATGATCTCATTTGAAATAAAAAAAATTTGTAAAAAATTTAGATTGGCAACCTATTTTATTTGCTTTTTAGAATTTGCCCAGAGCAGGTGACACGTATGATTTCATCTGGTATTTTTGTTAAACAATGTTCTTCGTGACGCTTAAATTGCATCGTGAAAAGATTTTTAGATGTGTGCTCTTTAACAGACCGTTATTTGGCTCTGAGCGAATTTGACGGAATCAGCTGATGGGCTGACGTAACATAAGATGTGTTCACAAAAAAAACTGAGATGTGTTAGTGATATACGAAAAAAATCAACCAGTGATACTTCGTGGACCTCTGAACAACGACTATACGAAAACAAATCAACACAGCCTTCACTCAAGTTGCTTCGTTGCTATTTAAGGGGGGAGCCTGGTTTATAAGGTCAAAAAAATCAATATTTTTTTTTCGTTTTAAGCGTTTCCTAATATATTTCAGAATATTCACACAAAGTTATAATTTTCAATATTTCCGTAGATACAAAGCCAAAGGTAGGCGAGCGTTAGGTAGTTACGCTGTGATCGGACAGCTATAGTATCTTATCTTCTTTTCTCGACTTTTCATTTTTATGATTTCTTTGAATTGGAATCATAGCTTGTTCCCTTCAGTATTAAATTCTCTTCTATTTGAACTAACAAAATAGATACAAAAAAAATTTTTCAAGATTTTTATACCAAGTTAAAGTGAATTTTTTTTTATAGAAAGGCATTTTTTTCTTTAAAACCTCCAAAAAGTTGAAGTTTTGGAATTTCTCTCAGTTTTCTTAGTTCATCTAGAATAAAAAACCATGATAATTAGAAATCCATTTGAATTTTTTGCTTTAGATAATAATTACGAGCTGTATCTTGTACGCCAGTTGGAAACTCCAGCGTTGCAGCGCTCTACTAATTTCTAGGTTAAACATTTTTTTCAACTTATTTTAACCAGTACAAAAATTTTTTATACTTTTTAAATGTTCATTTAAAGATAGAAAAAACTATGCAGTGCTAAATTAATTTTTTCCTTACAAAACAAAAAACGCAAAGAGATGCAATTTTTAGACGTCATAAACCAGGCTCCCCCCTTAAACAACGATTGATTGGACGAGTATGTGAATACATGTGAAATGATCGTACAGAATTCGGCTGCCGAGTCTCCCTTGTGATGTGGCAGCCGAAGTTGCCCTCACAATTTTCTTTATCACCTCTGATAATCTATCTTTCTTGCTTAAATTAATCCACTTTCATGTCCTGAAGGCTTTTTTTTAATTTGTCCAACATATATCCACATATGTGGAGTAGATGAAGGTCATCCATCCACTGCAATAAACCATGGAGTATTGTCTTTGAAACTTGTCCACTTCTGACAAGCTTTGCAATATGAGCTGAAGAGAATACTTCCTGGGAACAATATGGCTCTTCGCCAAAAGATGTGGAGGCAAAAAATGGTTGGATGGAGCTTGGTCTAAATAATTCTGGGTGTTAATTTTAACTTTGTCGATAAAAGCGATAATTTTATGCTACTTTGTTTTAACGCTACTTTGTTTTTAAAAATAAGCATTTTTTTCTGAGCAATGAATTTGTACTTGGCAAAAGATTTTTTGCTTTGCTAAATAAAAAATGAAAATAATTGCAATTCAGCGCTTATTTGCCGCTCAGAGCACATTGACATGGTGAAATTTGACTCGGCGAAACTTTCGTACTTTTAATTGTATGCATTTTTGCACTTTTGCCTGATTTATTTACTATTAACATTCTTGCATTGAACTATATTGATGTAAATATTAGTAAATATTTACGTGCTGCAGTAAATTTCAACTCCTTAGTTCATATGACATTATCGATTTTTTTGTTTGTGTATACATCTGTATATTTGTCGTTCTATTTATTTGATAGCAATTCTACTACGTCATAAATGGCTATTCCTGGGTTCCTTTTACTTTTATACCTCTTTCACTTCACCTTCAGTAACCAGTAGCTGCCATATACATGCATACATATATATATATACATACATACATCTGTAGATACGTTGCTGCATCCTATCGTAGTCTCTTGATTCCTTAATGGAACTTGCAAACATATCGATCTACAATAAGGAATGTACGTGCGCGCATTTTCTGTACATGTGGGCAGTGGTGATTCATTCATAAAAGCCCCGTATCTTCTTTTTCGCTTCTACTACTACTTTCATTTGGCTCTCGATTTTTCGACTTTGACGTTGGCAGCAGCAGCAAGTGCAGCACTTAGAATGTATCCACAGCATATACACACACCTCTCCCGTACTCTACTTATTTGTACATATGGGACTCGTATTTGTCGCATTTTATTTTGCTAACAACAATACTTTTTTTCTTATGCTTTTTGCAAGAGAGCGACACGTTTTATTTGTGTGGGCTGTGTGTACATATTTAGGTATTATGGGTATACATATGTATATGTATTTCTTTGTTGTAGCTTTGAATATACCAATCATCTGATATTGTGTAAAAATAGCCTATTTTTTGCTGTGGAATATTTGTTGCTGCGTGATGTTGGGGAGAGTTCAATTTAAAAAAAAAAAATTCGTGTGCACTTTGTATAAATTAAATTTATGACGCAATGCTGACATGACGACATTTATTCAATTCAACTAAGTGGAAGTTGAGCATGTTGTTCTAAAGCAATTCAGCATAAAAAAATGCTTTGTTATTTGAAAACAACCTTTGTTTTGAAAGACAAATGACTGAGAAAATTCTCCTTCAATCCGATAATAGATCAATTTAAATATTTGACTTTCATCTTATTTTACTTAATTACATTAAGTAGCAAAGTTAGTCATTGCCGGAAAAAAATTAACTCATCTTTGGTTTGTTGAATATTCTCTTAGTTAGCTTTTATATGTATACACGGTTGTATTCATAAAGTAAAGTGACTTTTTATTGTTATAGATAAATACACAGGCCGACAAAATTTAACCAACATTCAGGCCCAGAAACCAGACTATATATTTCCGAAGGTTTATGATGCGCTGAGGGGGCTTTAAGGGGTGGTTTCTAGCGGTTAGGGGGTACGGGAGTTGATGGGTTAACAGTTAAGTTGGTTAGCCCACTTGTGTTGTGAGATATCTAGATAAATAAGACTTGTTTAAAAAAAAAAAAATGCGAGTAAACGCTGTCCCCAGGGTTAGCCTGCTTGCGGTATGATAGGGGTGGTTTCTAGGGTTTAGGGCTGTGTGTGACTCGGTACCCGTGGGTTAGATAGTGTAGGGGTTTGGTGAGTTAGCACACTTATGGTGTGAGACAAAATTTTAAGAAAAATAAGACTCAATTCAAGAAAATTAGTAATCGACTATATCATGTCTATGTTATCTCAATCGATTTTCAGGTGTAGGAAAATTTAGAAACATGAAAATTTTAAAATGCGATATCTCAACGAAAAAAAATGATATTTGAGCAAACTCAACGCCATTTGAAAAAAGAAGGCTTGTATTTAAAGATCCCATCCTTTAATTTTGGTGAAAGAAAACATCTGCAAAGCTGCATTACCTCAAATATGGGCAAAAACGGTGTTTTTTGCACTTTTAGGTTAGGATATCACGAAAACCAGAGCTGATAGAGCAATTCTGAGGCCAGATTTCGAAAATATATAGTCGGGTTTCTGGGTCTGAGATGCTGTCAGCCTGTGATATTAATTTTTTTTTGTAATTTTGTTTTTATTTATTTACTTCTTTTTTTATATACTTTTTTTTATTTATTTACTTCTTTTTTTATATATTGTTTTTTTAATTTTTCTTTATTTATTTATTTTTTTATTTTTATTTATTTAAATTTACAGTATAATGTACCTTATAGACTAGAAAAAATTACCGATATAGATAATTCTCAATTCCATGTAAAGTACAAATTATCGACGACTGGTGAATACGGAATTCGTTAGACACTGAATGGCAGGTCCTGGACAAAGGCTAGCCAAACAATTTATCTTCCCTTCTAGAGGAGCGTGAAATAGGCTCTTAAGGGGACAGATACCTGTAAATGGCCATATTTTCCCTGATTTTCATTAAAATTATTTAAAATGAAGAAGTGAATATCTTTTTTTCAAAATCGGCATATAGTTTATTTACACATTAAAATAATATAAATTTTTTTTTATTTTAATCATTTAAAATAGCGAATGTACACTCAATTCCTCCAGGAAGGTTGCAGCGGGGCTTCTCAATCGGCGGGCATTGTAGCATCGGCGTCAGTGACCTGAATTCAAAAAACCAAAAATTTGTTTGTTTATTAATGTCATAATTTCTATATGAATTAAACTAAGAATGAAAACAAAAAAAAATTTGGCGGAATAAACTGCTTAAAAACAAATGAATTTTGGGGCGAATTTTCCTACTATTTTTGGTTCGAAAAAAATATTTTTTCGAAAAATGTTCAGAAACTGTAAATTCACATAGAAAGTAATATCATAAAAGAGATCAGTCAATAACTTTTCGAGTTGTCGTGTAGGCCAGTTCGAAAAATATAGTTTTGAGAAAAACGCGTCTAAAGTCGGCAACGTAACTATACCTCTCCCAGCGCTCGAAAGCAAAGAATAGAACCCAACGGTTGACGATCTATAATATAAGAAATACTTAAATTTACGTTCTAAAAAAGTTTTGACATATTCTTAAAGGATTATATTAACATTTTATGAAAAAAAAAATGTTTTTTTTCGAAGTTTTACAGGCCTTAAGAAATCTCATTGATACTTCGTTATCAGTTCAGGAAACTAGGATTAGTAGAAACAAGTGTTTGCCGTTTCTGCGAGCTGAATGATAAAACGCCAGATCACATTCTCTTCGAATGTGTAGCTCTCGCAAGACAAAGTTGCACTCATCCAGGGGATGTAGCTTTGAATACATTGGCAATATAAAACAAAAAGCCCGAGGAAGTGCTCAAATTCATTAGAAGTCTTGAATTATAGGAATGTCTTGAAGCATAATAGACCAGGAATCGCAGTGCATTACGACTCAAAAAACTAGAATTATGCAAACAAATATCCAGCTGATGTGAATTAAATAATGCATTAAAGTGCTTCTGTTATGTCCTCTAAGCTCAGCTAGTACACTGCTACCTACGATCTCTTCCAATCCTGCAAACTCTACTCATACCCTGCTTGGTATGTCCTTGGGCTCTCCCAGCAATGCTGTTTTGATCTCCTCCATTCTTGCAAATACTCCGTCCTGGGGCGAATGGGTATGTTGTTTCTAGCCAAAAAATACCAATTCTATGCTACATTTTCTCGATAACTCAAAATCGCCCAAAACAGCAACACACACTTCCAACCTTTGTATATGTCAAAAGTTACCTTAAAAAAACAAAGAACAAACCAATTTGAAATGTAAAAAATCGAAAATCAAATGTACGTTGCGCGAAATTTGAAAAGCAACATTACCGGATTGTCACTTTAACAGTATTCCTATTTTTAAATAACTGGGAACAGGACACACTGAAATTCTGAAATTATCACGCATACGCACTGGACTAGGAACTAAATATATGACCTTCAGCTACAGGGCCTCGAATAACAGCTTCTGTATGTTTCGAAGCTATGCTTTCCGTACACCCGGATTTATTTTGTGCCAGTAAGTGATACTTCTTCTTGATTGGCGCGATAACCGCTTAAGAGATTTTAGCCGAGTTTATCAAAGCTACTTTGAAAAGTTTAATAGTCCAGATAACATCCTTTAGGAAGGTAACTAGCCTGGATTCGCCAAAATATAAGGATGGTTTAGAGATGAGTAGTCTTAATTTTAGACAAATTCTTTCTTGTGGCTTTGAAACCTTGGTAAACATCAAATTTGTAAGGGACAGATGGCAAATAATTCGAGGCGAGACTAGGTTTCTTCGATTTTAATGCATAGAGAGTAACCCTCGGTCACAAAAAACCATGAGGACGAAGTGCAAACCTCTTATAAAATCTATCCAATCCTCGTAGTACTAAGTACGATTGAGACTAGGCCAAATTGTTTTCCCAAATATCTTTGTATGTAGAAACCCAATTAGTTTCACTGGAAAAGTTTTTCTATGTACGTAAGATGTTTGGCAATATCTTGCCTTCATCCGACTCTGAAGAACATATGTATTTGTATAAGATAATACCTGATATTTCTGTTTTTGTTTGTTTACTCGAAATAAGAACTGAATCTGCTTTGTTAGATAAGGAACTTCTTTGCATCTAATGGACCCCAAAAATCACTGTTCGCATCAGATCAGTGTAAGCGAAGAGGATTGTTGCATGTTATGATTACTTATAATTAATAATATTTTCTTTTAATTATATTTCCCTTTCATAATATTTACTTTTAATGTTTATACATTTTCAAAATTAATTAAAATCTATTTACATTTTTCTATTTTTCTCTTCCTCCCTCAAGGCCGCAACGGTGACTCCAACTCTGAGGATGAGTCCTTCAACGATAATGCTAGCGTGTATTCTTTTGTTTCCGAGAATGCACCCTCATCCATAAATGACATGGACGAGCTCTCGTCTAATGAACGTTTCGAGGAAAAATTCATGCAAGCACTAGAAAATGCCACTGAGAAATCAGCACAGACACGCACTCAAGCTTTGCAAAGCATCTGTGAAATTCTGATGCATCGCTATATGCCCGACTTTGTCGACGATCGCAAGGTAACATTGATCGATTGTATTGAAAAGTCGATACGACGTGGCAAAGGCGCCGAACAGTCATGCGCCGCACGCTTGGCTCCCTTGGTGGTGTTGCAGTTGGGTGGTGATGTTGAAATCTCTAAGGAATTGAATCAGTGTCTATTGACCACCGTGCAGGATAAGGCTGTTTCATTTGATGCGCGCGCCAAATGTTGCACTGCATTGGGACTGCTTAATTTCCTCGGTGGTGAAGACATTGGTGATCTACTCACCTTAATGCAATTTTTCGAAGGCATTTTCAGTGCCAGCTACTTGCGTGGAGATGAAAAGTCGCCCATCTCGGTGAATGCCGAAGCTGGCGCCTTGCATGCCGAAGCATTATCAGCTTGGGGATTATTATTGACGCTCATACCATCCGGTGATTTTGTTTCACTCATGACCAATGGACAGCCGATGTTGCCGTGAGTATTTCCATTTCTCTGGTACTACATTTATTGATATCGACATTTTTTTCTTTTATAGTTCGGTGAAAAAATTGATGGGTTTGTTGCAATCACCTCATTTAGATGTGCGCATAGCAGCTGGTGAAACATTGGCACTGATACTCGAGTGTGGGCGTGCACATGATAAAGACTTTTTGGAAGATTATTTGGGTGATCTGATCGAGGCTGTTAAGCAGTTAGCCACTGATTCACATAAATATCGCGCTAAGCGTGATCGCAAAGCTCAACGCGCAACATTCCGTGACGTGCTGCACTATATGGAGGTAAGTCTGCATTTGAATATCTTTCTTAACTGGTAGAAGCATGAAGTGCTGGAGAGTTTGATTTATGTACTAAAATTTGTTGATGTAGTGAAGGTATTATGGAAAATCGACTAACTGTGCAATAAGTGTATGTGTTTCAGATTGAGTTAGTGTTTTTGTTGTTTCAAAAAGAAAGTGTTAATGCGTAGCATAAAAATTGTAGTGTCTGCGCAGAGTTTTTGCCAATGTCTACATCCACCGAACTTTAAAATTTTGGCACAGGTAGCGTAGGTGGTGACACGTTTAGTAGTAGAGTGCAATATGAACGAGCAGGCAGCAATGGTTTTTTTTTATAAAATATATACGATTTTTCCGGTTCCGTTTTATAAAATTTAGTTCATAGAAGCTTGCTCCTATAAAACCTCTAAAGAGCAAGAGTACTTCATCCAAAGTGGCAATCGAATGTAGCCTATTCTAAATTAACCGGGTAAGCAGTACACCACGAAGGCTGTGTGCGTTCCTGGACACAGCGACATTCCTGGGAATTGCATCGTGGATGAGCTGACTAGTAAGAGAACTGATATTAAATCAAGTAGGCTCTGTATCAGGTCGGTCTACATTGCGCAAGCCAACAGTAGATACATCATCGAGCCCACTAGTGAGATAACTCGACAGGTCTGGAAATGCCAGAAATGAATATAGAACTAAGTTCCTCATCGACCTACATCGACCTTCTAATAGTACCTACAGTGATTCGATTAATCACCGGGCACTGGCTAATGGAAACAGATGGGAAATGTATGGGATTTCCTTCAAATGACTTCTGTTACAGCTGCAAGAAGGAGAGGGCGGTGGAAACTTACTCTACCACTGCTCCGCTCTTGCAGCCATGCGAGCGATATCACTGTCTAAACTCTTACTTCTTTAGATGTGTGACATACTTGAAACATACAGCCATCCACAGAATTTTATGGTTTATCCGAAAGACGAAGTGGTTTCAGCGCACTCGGAGTTAGAGGGGGGAACCTGAGTTTAAACTGGTGGTATCGCAATGGTCCTACATACCGAAATGGGTCTCTCTACGCCCTTATGGAGAGTGGCAACCACCGAAACCATTTACTTGAAAGCTCAAAACTTCATATTGAATATCTTGGATATGGTGTACAAATCTCGCCTAGTACAATAACCAAGACTCTTCGTTATAATAAAAATAGCTTATAAAATACTTCAAAATACTTTTTATTTATAAAATACTTCATACGGTCGTTCGTTATCTTGACTATGTCGCATGTGGATTTCTTATAAATCCTGTTCATATCTTAAAACCGCAGAACTATGCCTGAGTGCTACTGGAGCTACTACACTAACCATTCCTAGTTCATTGACTATTGAATTGTCCCAAAATCATGCACACATAACATCACAATTTAACACATTTTTCTAAAGGCAAATAGGTCTACAGAACTGATCTAGAGTAACCAAACGCTACGAGAATTCAAGTCAAAGCAGAAAAAAATTGGGGTCGAGAGGGTTCAAAGTAATAGAAGTGAGACGAATTACCAAGTTTTAACTTTTTTTCTGTACAAAATTCACAAAACAAATTTAAAAAAATTGTCATAAAAATTTTAAACTTTTCAGTTTATGCAGTTGTATAGGTCACTCAATTTTAGTATATATAATAAATAAATCGGATGGATTTCTGACAAATTTTTTTCCTACAATGTTCAGACTTTTCTTCCATAAAAAGCACAAGTTCGGAAGTCAAATCGTTAGCTGTAATCAAAATATGTTAAATTCACGTCCAAAGTCGAAAAAGTTTGGCCAGACCCGAGTGCCCAACCCAAAAAGGTGTCCACCAAAGTGTTGAGCTGACTCCGAACGGCAGATGGTTTTTTATGAAGAGCTTTCTCATGGCAGAAATACACTCGGAGGTTTGCCATTGCCTGCCGAGGAGCGAAAAAAACGTTCTATTAATTACTGTTTCGTGCCCTGTGCCCTTGGGACTAGGAGTATGGCGCCAGGCCATTTGGTTACCCCGAGTGCACATTGGTATACGAATATTAAATGGGGTATAAAACTGCATAGCAAGAATTTTTCTAAAATTTTTCGAATGAACAGATGGAAAATTTCTGGTTTATTTTTTTGGAATTTTATGAATTTTGATTTTGTACGAAGTTTGGAGCGTTGAATTATATGGTTTTTTGTAGTCGATTGCACCGTACGTTTATCAAAACATAACAAGATTAAATACAAAAAGAAAGGCAATTCGTCGCGCTCCTATTATTTTGATCCCAGGTATGCATTTACGGAGTTTCTAAAAAAATAATTATTAATCCAGTACCTAAAATTGTTACTATACCTTGAAATGAAATGAAATGAAATAATGAATCACTGCAATTAATTTTACAATCACAATTACAATTTACTAGAATTTTTTTTGTGCCACAACAATCGCTTAGAGTGGTGTTCGGTAGCAGCTTACATACATATCGTTGAACATGGATAATTGACACACGATTATGTTATATCTCATTTACCTAACCAGATACAATCCAAGCAATTTCCATTGGCCCTCCGACAATAGTGACTACACTGACATTTACAAGTATTATAAACATAAGCGAGCTTGAGAAGTTTCCACCTTCTGATGCAGCTTATCTTACAGTATTTATGCAGGTATTGAGCAGCTGGTGACGACAATGCTTTCCATTACTTCCACATTTGCTATGATCATGCAGATTATTTTTGATTATGACACAACCATTTCGGCTGATTGTTTCCATATACTCCGAGAAGTTGGCGCGTGTAACAAAGGCTTTGCTGCGCCAGTGTGAGTTGTTGCCGCTATTGATGAAACGCGCACTATCGGTAAAGGAGATCTTGAATGGCTTGTAGGCGTGCTCGCACGGGTCCGTAATGGTGGGATTACGCATTTGATTGTCTAATTCCTTCATCACATTGGCGCGGAACACATCACAAGCGTCCTCTTTTTGCAGCAATTTCGTAGCATTAAGCTGAGCTGTATTGTCCTTCTCCTTGAGACTCTCATAAATACCCTCTGGATACTCATTCATATTGCCATAGTCAATTTGATATGTAGTAAAAAGTCGTTGACGCTCCAAGCGTCTATTCAGCTCATCTTTAGGCATCTGCTTCAAGCGGTCATACAGATCTGGATATGCTGTGCGTAATATCTGCAAAAAGCGATTCGGTTGTGTTTTAAAGCAATCAGCTTCCGGATTCTTGGCTAAGTTATCTGCTTGCTCGGGTGCGAATTTTGTGGGTATAATACGCGGGTCGATGAGTCGGCCCATTGGCGCGATACCTGTCCATTCTGCACCGCTTTCACATTTTTCCTGTGCTGCTTTTGGTATCTCGATTTTAGGTGTTTCTATGCATTGGCATTCTTCCGTCTCCCTCTCCGCTTTGGCTTGCTTCTTCACGAATTCGTAGCGTCTGGTGTAGGGCGGCACATAGTCGTGTTGGTAGGTGGTAACAAGCATTTTACCAATGTATGTTAAGAGGAAATGATGATGACTACTGTTTTCAGCACAGAATTTTGCACAAACAATTTTGCAATTTTTTTTTTATTTTAATTTAAATTTTATTTGACAGCACACGAAATTTTTTAGGTAAACCAGTTGGAAAATAAAAGTTTTTATTTAGAATTTCTATTTTGACATTAATAAAAGTGAAATTAAATAATATTGACTCACAAGAATCTCATGCATGAGCAAGTGGTGAAGCAAAGTTTTCAACACTTTGCTATTTTTTTGCGTGTGGTGAATAAATAAACTAGGGCATGGTATGCGTGGTATGTGGGCATTTTGAGGTTAACTGGGGAAAAAAGTAGGACTCCAGGAGGATAGATTTAAAAGGTTTGGCCAATAACTATGGTGAAAAGCATAATTGTGAGGTGAACTTCGACTGCCACGTCACAGGGAATTCGACAGCCAAATTCTGCACGATCATTTCACATGTATTCACATACTCGTCCAATGAGTCGTTGATCAGATGGCAACGAAGCAATATGAGCGGAGGCTGTGCTGATTTTTTCCTATATCACTAAATACAATCCCAGTTTTTTTGTAAACACGTCCCCAGTTACGTGTGCCCATCAATTGATTCTGTTAAATTCACTGAGAACTGGACAACGGATTGTTATTGGCCACACCTTCTCAATTCTTTTCACTATGAGTAGGACTAATATTCAGTTTTTCTGTGCTAGTTTAACTGTGGTGAACTTGTTAACCGACTTTAACACGGCAAATTAAAGCGTTTAAATTTATTTTAAGTGAAGAGCAAAGTTAAGCCTTCATTAAAAAACTGTCATGTCCTTTGTGAAAGTAAAGGCACATTCACATATGCAGTGATTAGCAATAAATCCACAAAAATTAATCTATCCGTTCACATATGGCAGATAAGCTGAAAAATTGGCAATCAGCTGGCAAGACTGTTTTGAAACAAGGCGAATTGAGTACCATAGGTGGCGCCTTCTCAAAACAGTTACTTCATTTTTCGCGATTTTGATAAGTCTGACCAATACAAAACGACGAAAACAACAAACAAAAAAGAAGAAATTATATGTTTGTGAAAATTCAGTGAATGGCTTGGTAATTTAAACTAAGCAAACTAATGAAAACAAAGTGCCGCGTGCTAAATTGTGAAAGCTTAAATTAATATAATGTCTCCTAACGCAGTTCTTTTGCGTTTTTATGTGGAAGACGTCGGCAAGAAAGTGTGTGTGTGTGCGTATAACTTCTTGTGCTTGATAGTTGCTTTTGCTTTCGCTTACTCTTCCTCTTCACAAACAAGTAATTTCCCTTTCTTTTGTTTGTTTATTCATGGGCTCTTACGATACGGCGAATTCGGAAGGCGCAATCTGGGGTTGTACGGAAAAAATATTATTTTGTAATTTCGGATTTCGGCAGAGAAATTTTGTATGGGTAATCTTTAATTACGGATTGGGTGTAAAACTCGAAAAAGTACATAATCTTGTTATATGTAAACCGGTCGCCGTAACCGAATGGGTTGGTGCGTGACTACCATTCGGAATCCAGAGAGAACGTAGGTTCGAATCTCGGTGAATGACAAAAATGAAGAAAAAGTTTTTTTTATAGCGGTCGCTCCTCGGCAGGCAATAGCAAACCTCCGAGTGTATTTCTGCCATAAAAAAGTTCCCCATAAAAAAACAATATCTGCCGTTCGGAGTCGGATTGAAACTGTAGCTCCCTCCATTTGTGGAACAAAATCAAGACGCACATCACAAATAGGAGAAGGGGCTCTGTCGAACACTTAAAAGAAGTGTACGCGCCAATTATTTAATTTTTATTATAGGACACTTATTACGCATACAACCACATTCCATGCACAACAATCATTTACATATAAACGCATATTAGCCGCTTACTAAAACCCTGCGATCCAAATATTTCTTCTGCAGGAGGATACATCACCTGAAATCAATATTCGCTTTGGCTCTGAATGCCTTCTTCTGGACTCTTGGGCCATTCATCATCAATATTCTGCGTTGTGCACCGTAATGGGCCCGGGCATGACCTCACAGCTGCAGGAAAACGATTTCATACGCGATATCTTTCAATTGGGTGCTAAACTCGTCGACGATGGACACAACAAAACTAAACAGTCCAAATTGGAGCGCGTAAGTAGCAGAAATGATTTGAGCTTAAATATTCTGAAAACTAATTATTTCTCTCTTTTATTACAGCATTTATTAAACGCAGCCGCATTCAAGGCACGCACAATAACGCGTGGCAAAAATCGTGACAAACGCTATAGTTACAATTATTAAAGTAGTAAAGTTGCTAGAGAAAATAGAGAAAAGTTAAATTTAAATTATGAAGTAAAAAAACATTTTTGGAGTTCGCATAGCGAAAACTGCGGAGTGCTGAAGAGGAATCAAGGAGCAGCAAGCAAACGTAGTAGGAGCTGAGAAACTATCCGGTTGTATATATGCGGAAAAGGAAAAATCTGTGTCCTAAAGTGCAACAATATTGGCAGCCAACTTTTGCTACACTGTTGCAGCTTCTGATGTGGGATTTTTCGCTTTCGCATGCCAACAACGCTGACTTCTCAGTTGGGGGACACAAGTGCGCAACTCTTTTGACAATTTCACATTTAGAACGAAAGATGATTTGTTGAATTTTTGTGTACTTTTCATTTGCGCTCATCTTTTATACGGATTTCTTGCAACGAATTCTTGTACACGATATTTATGCAAATCTTACAATTATTTTTAATTTATGTAGCAATTTTACTATACGATGAAAACCAGAGGGGAAAATGTAACATACCACAAACAACAAACAATATATATCTAAATGTAATACAAATACTAGTTGAAATTTATTTAGTTTTTAAACATACCTACAAACAATTGCAGCAAGAACTCTTAACGTTAAACTTTTGTTAAATTCCACAAGTACATCAATAAATATACATTTAATTTTACCTATTTCTACTAGTAGATAATATTTTGAATTTTTATATCTACATAAATTTTTTTTAAATATTTTGTTGCTGAATTAATTATTAAATAAACCGCTAAAATAAAAATGATTAATAAAATGTTAAGAAAACTAAATAT
The DNA here is from genome assembly GCA_037575425.1 of Anastrepha fraterculus. NCBI lineage: Eukaryota > Metazoa > Arthropoda > Insecta > Diptera > Tephritidae > Anastrepha > Anastrepha fraterculus. Next base: position 79,173 of record JAYXIM010012917.1, on the reverse strand, counting down.
ACAGAAACATATGTATCTATAGTATAAGCACAAGTGTGAGCGCCATTGTGGCGTGGCATAAGCTTTGCTTAGACGCGACGCGTATAAACGTAAATTATTATTAATACGAGTAGCCTATATTTAATTGTAAGTTAATAAAGTTGTAAGGTAACCCAATGTATCACTGATGCTGGATTTAAATTTGTCAGCAGCGTTTTTGTGCAGTAGAACGAACAGACTGTTGTTGTTTTAGTATAGCCATGTCGTATGAAGTACTGTAACAGCACGGAAAAGTGAAATAATTAATCGAGGAGGTTATATTATTTGTACGCGCTTTCATTACGCGCTCCACTTTCTTTAGTTTTTTTATCTTAAAATATTATTAGCTGAAGCTATTCGCAAGCCTTTGTAAAATTACGAAATTCTCTCGAACCTCTTTGCAGCTTGCAGAAACTTGAATTACACCAATAGTAGAGTGTAATAAATTTTGCTTCTTTTATACGATTATTTTTTTAACAACATTAAAAAAAAAATTGGTTTGCTTCTCTACGAACAAAAAACGAGCTTGAAGGGCGTTAGACACTTTTTTTAAAACCATCGATTGGGCACCCAGGTCTTGCTTTTTTCGTCCTTTTTAAAAGTTTATAACCATAAATCGATAGAACATTACATTTTAGGAAGTTACCTGAAAGTTGAAATCGTTAGCTATAATAGAAATATGTTAAATTCACGTCTAAAGTCGAAAAAGTATGGTCAGACCAAAATCAATAGCGAAAAAATATTAAAAACGAAAAGCGTAAATATTTGTTTAAGTGAATTAGAAATTGTCTACTAACAAATTTTTTTGTCCAAGTAGCGTTCATTAAGGTAACTTTATAAACATATAAATAAATGACTCAGCATGTAAATGACTCCGAAGAGTATGACTTGTTTAGAGCGAGCGTAATGGTGTAGTAAGCCCTTTTCCATTTAACTGTGGTAGTTATTAAAAATATGCCCTTACATGGCTGGCAGGGATGGCATTCAATCACTGCTCCTGTGGCATAGGGCCTCATTCGCTCAGGCACTCCTTATTTTGTCAATGAAAATGGTTTCCTAATGCACTCTTCACTTCATTTGAATTCTGCAAAATAGTGCGTCCATTAAACCGCTATGTGACTTTGGTGGATTCATTTATATGGTATATGTCGATCTCGCGCTTAAATAAATTAATGCAGGCTTAAGAACTAATGTTACCCAAACCAAATTAATCAGATAATCCATGTAAAGCCGGTTATTTTGCCAGTTAATAGAATACAGTGCAACTCTGATTCCCAATTTGTCTTATGACGTATAGAAAAAATGTTAAATATCGCTGCTATCGCCACGGAAAAGTAAACAAAAAAATGTAAGGAAAGCATTAGTTATCATAGGTCCAGAGACTTGTTGTTTCTTTAATTCGTTGTTCAGTATTTTTCATGGTCTATTTTAGCACTGACTTCCAATTTTTCTTATGACTTCTTGTGATGTATAGAAAGGACGATGAACATCTCTTTTATCGCCATACAAAAGTAAAAAAAAAAACACTGTAAGGAAAACCTTTGCCCTTGAACAGAATTGCAGCAGACAGTAGGTAACGCATTGGCAGGCACCCGCTGTCAAAATTAGCACACATTTAATAGCATGAAATTGCACAGAGTTTTGGCGGGCATGGATTCCTTGACGTCTGTAATTTCGACGGCTGCAAAATAATTAAATTTATTTATATTTCCTTAAACGGGCTGAAGACTCAGGATAGCTTTTCTGATCACTCATCACTGATGACAATTTGTTTGTTTGCAAGCAACAGCAGGCAAATAACAGCAAATAATAGATATTTATTCGATTTCCATAGGAAAACCCGCAAATCATCAATTATTTAGAAATAAGTAGGAATTTTTTGCAACAATGAGCTACAACGAGTTGCTTCACAAACATAGCATACGAAAAGATTTCACTACAAAATTAATTTTATTGTAACCACAAAATGTTAGTTGAAGACCGGCCCGTTGCAATCGTGTTTAACCCTTTTGCATTACCGCTCGAAATGTGCGTTGTACTAAAAATACATTGCGTCGCCAAGATTTTTACAGTGCGTTCTAATGAAAAAGAATGTCACTGGGGGATTACCAAAATTTATTATTTTCCTCAAACTTTTTGTTCGCGGATTATTCCATCGAATGACGCAAAAGGGTTAAGCGATCGAATTTTCCGACGGAAGTCAGATGATCGCCACCTGTCAACTCGTTGTCCGCTGTCCCGCTGCAAATCTTTTTCGAGCTTTAGTGATGATAAGTCCAGCCTTGTTTTTGTGATTTATTGTTCGTTAACGTATACTGTTATTTCTGCAAAGTCAATCAAATAATAATGAGCTTGTTTGAATTCTCTACTATAATTTTGCTTCGGTGGATAATTTTCCACAACGCTTTTCAATATCTGTAAACGTAGCATGAGTCAAGGGGTGAGAATGCATATTTTTTATGTTTTTATTTCAAATTCTTAAGGGGTTCTGCCGTTTCTTGATTTTTTGTGAACACTTTATTTTTATTATATTATTTTTTTTTTTAATTTTTTTATCCAATTTTTTTAATTTAGTTCTTGTAATTTTTTGTAAAAAAGTTGTTTTTATTATTATTTTTTTTTTAATTTAATTGTTTGTATCCAATTTTTTTAATTTAGTTTTTGTAATTTTTATTTTTGTTTCTTGTAATTTTTATTAAATTTTTTTTATTTTTTTCGTGGTTTCTTGAGTCTTTCTTGATTTTTTGTGAACACTTTGTTTTTATTATTATTTTTTTTTTAATCTAATTTTTTTATCCATTTTTTCTAATTTATTTTTTGTAATTTTTTTTGTTTTAATTTTTTTTAAATTTTTTTCGTGGTTTCTTGAGTCTATTGATTTTTTGTAAAAAAGTTGTTTTTATTATTATAATTTTTTTAATTAAATTTTTTTTTATCCAATTTTTATATTTTATTTTTTGTAAATGTTATTTTATTTTTTTATTTAGTTTTTGTATTTATTATTTCTTGTAATTTTTTATTTTATTTTATTTTTTTATTTTATTTGTTATTTAATTATTATTATTTTTTTTGTTACTGTCTCATTCTTACTGACATCGCACAGAATGTAGAGAAGCAAAGAATGTTGAAAATTCATATTTTTTGTATTTTTGCTTTAAATTTTTAAGGAGTTTCGTATTGATTTTTGTGAAAACGTAGTTTTTATTATAATGTTTTTTAATAAAATTTTTATTTATTTTTTTTATTTCTTGTAACTTTTTTTTTTAATTTTTATTTATTTTTTATTTATATTCTATTTAATTATTATGGTTTTTTGCTACAGACTTATCCTTCTTACAAACACCGCAAAGAATGTAGAGAAGCAATCCTAGTTTTTAATTGTTTTTCTTTAGCTCCGAAACTAACTTTTCTGCTATATCAAGAGCGAAAATAAATTTTCAAAATCGATGCTTGTTAATGAGTACTCTAAAACATATTCATAAAAAAAATTCGTACTTGAGAGTTTATAAGTAAATCAATTCTAGTCTTAATTTTTTTTTGCATTGCTTTTATTACACAATTTCCGAGCAAAAAAACTCTAGTTGAAAAGCCTAGAATTTTTAATTTATTTCTATAAATAATAGGTAACTATAAGTATATTTCTTAATTTGTTTCCCGTCTCGTTGTTTTCCTCGCTAGACATATTTTGTTTTCCCTTTCAATCCTTAATTTTGTCATTACTTGTATAATAAATGCATTACTTTCCCGCCCCTCAATGGCTGGGCACTAAAAATAAAATAAGTAATAAAAGAACTAGTAGAGATTCTTGAATTTATCCCATGCATTCTGTGTATTTTAACTTAATAAATGGGAGTAGAAGATACTAGAAATAAGTCAGTAAATGTAGCTTTAAGGTATATTGTTCAATTTAATGTGTTCGTCCTTCGTGACTATAATTCCACACATAGTGTATCGTAATAGTCAGTTACAACGCTTCAATTGTAGCATATTTTTTAACTTTTAATTTTTACTGCCTTTATTTGGAAACACTCATTTTATATTTCGTCCAAAAATATAATACAATACAAAATATTACCAAAGGGCAAAACAACAAAAAAAAAACTAAAAAAAATATTAAAAAAAAACATAGTCGGCACTCTTCGCAGTGGCATCCGTCTGCGATTATGGCTGTAAATTTAAATGAATATTAGGAAGCAGACATACAATGCCCGTTTGTTCATTTTTGTTGGTCTTCAATTATTGTTTTTTTTGTAAAGGAGTATATCTTACATTTTTTTAATACAAATATTTTTAGATCCACACATTACAATAGCAATAACAAACATATACAATAAATTAAATCAATTAACAGCCGATACTATTTTTAAATTTAGCTGTTTGTACATAGATACATACATACATATTGAAGAAAAACGGGTTAAGCGCCCAAATAAAAAAATTAACAGTGTAGTTTGAAATAAAGCAAATTAAAGTAAAAGAAAACGGGATAAAACAAACCGCAAAATGTTGTGTTTTAATTTTTATACGCTTAGGCAGTACTGTACTCGTATTTAACGGAATCGGCAGTGGGATACTTGGCTTTAAAGGGGGTAGGTAATCTAGTGTAGATCCATGAATTTCGCCCATTGAAGCGCTGTACAAAGGAAACAACAAAAATTTTACTAACCATTTTTTTTATAATTTTTTCATTAACTTTTTTTTTACCCTTGTTCACTCCTCTCGGGAGCATAGGGCCTCGACAAGGAGAAATCAATCATGGCATTAATACTGTAGTAGCCTTTCCAGTTGTAGTAGATGAATTTTTCTTTAGTAGGGAAAATAATTTGTATGTGCGTCCCATCCACACACAAAAGGATATCAGGAAATCTATATTTTTGATAGAATTCCATTTTGCTTTGCCCTTATTCATTGGCACTCATGTCGAGATTTACCCACTGAGGACACAATCGTGTTTGTAGTGACGCCAATACATCTTTTATCACATAGGTATATGTGGACTGCCCCATTGGCACGTCGAAATTTTTGCCGACTCCGTGCTGATAGCCTCCCTCCGTAAGGAATCAAAAAACAGAGGATAGTCGGAGAACTGGAGTTATGGACGACGACCTTGCTGAGCTCGCGCTATCTTCAATAAAACTCAAAACGAATATAAATGCAGCTTTATTTCATCGGTAATTTTTGATAAACCTGTTTTAAATCGTATTTAAGTAAACTTTTTCTTTAACAAAAAGGCAAGCACTTACAGGTCTAGAAGGTTGCTTGTATCTCTCACTATTTTTCGCTCAATTCTGAGACTCCGTTTGCTTCTCTCACTTTCCTCCTCCATTATGAAGTGAGCTTTTGTCGCAATATCAAAATTTGACATTTGAGTTTGGCAGCATTATTTTCGTGTTTACATGGAACCTACGATTACAAGTTTTTTGTATTCGAAGGTTTTCTACGACGGATTCTATGATAGGGCTGAAGCTGCATTTTAATTTTCCTCAAAAAATATTTATTTATGCATCAATTTTATTTTATCTGCTTCAGAAATATATGCCACTTGTGCCAGCCTTTTTTTAAATCCTCGAAGCCGTGCTGATATGCACTTTTTGGTATGTCCTTGAGCTCTCTCAGCGATTTGGTTTTTATCTCCTCAATCGTCGCAAAACACCGTTCTTTCATGAGACTCTTCAATCTTGGGAACAGGAAAAAGTCGCAGGGGGCCAAATTTGATGAATACGGTGGCTGAGGCATGGCATGTGTTGTTGGACAAATAATCTCTCCCAAGCAAAGATGAGGGAGTAGGTCATTATCATGATGTAAAAGCCATGCCTTGTTTTCTACAATTATGGGCGGTTTTTCGTATAACTTTAGGGTAATACTCTTTATTTATCGTATGACCTTGCGGTAAGAACTTCTGATGCACTACGTCATCGAAATCGAAGAAAACAGTCAGTAAAACCTTGACATTTGACCGAACTCGGCGTGCTTTTTTTGGTTTTGGTTCTGCTGGACTCTTCAATTGGGACGGTTTGGTTTTGCTATCCATAATCATGTACCCATCATACGTCACCAGTTACGACCCTTCTAAGCAAATCTGAATCATCGTCGACGTCATTCAACAATTCCTGAGCTATGTTCAAGCGACGTTGTTTTTGGTCAATATTCAGGAATTTTCGAACGAACTTCGCTGCCACAAGCTGCAAGCCCAAAATTTCGGAAAAGATTGCATGGCGTGAGCCAACCGATATGCCGACTTCCTCAGCAACTTCTCTAATTGTGGTTCGACGATTCTCCATATCAATTCTCTTCACTTTCTCAACATTTCCATCGATTGTTAATGTGCTGGGGCGTCCAGAGCGAGCGTCGTCATTCATATATTCTCGACCTTTTGCGAAAAAGGTGAAAAAACTGCCTCAAGTAGATCGGCAGCGCGGAAGTTATGTGCATACAAATTTATTGGTCATAAGCAGTAGGGCTCAGCAGATTTTCAAAATAAACCCTAAATTCATGCGTTGATATAGGGGAGCTTATTTCCGAAATTTCACCCGTTACCTTCTTAACAAATTTCCACCAGCTAGCGCTATCTTTCATGTTGCTATTCAATTCCAAAACTCACTACAAATTGGGTTTGCAGAATGAACTGCTGCTGCAGCGTCAACCGAGGCAACCATTTGATTAAAGTAAAATGCTAGAATTAATCGAAAGACTTACTCTATCTACGCAGTGGTGGTTTCGCCCCTACTTTGACTAATTGCTATTGACGACGGTCTTATAATGCTAAATAATGCTTAATAATGCCAAGTAGCATACGCCGATGTCTTGGTCCTAATGGTATCGGGATCGTTTCCTTCAGTCATGGCTGAGATTTTGGAAAGGTCACTGGCTGTACGGCAAAAAATGGGAACTCAAGGTCGTGCTGTGGATGTACAACGCAGTAGTTTTACCAATTTTAAGGTATGGATGCCCGGTTTTGTGGGAAACTCTTCGGAAGGGCTATAATATCACTAAACTGGGGAGGGTGCAAAGGACTGCATGCATTGGCATCATCGTTTTGTTCTTACTTTCCATAGACTTTTACGTTATTTCATCGCTGCTCAAAGTGCAATTAGGTTAAAGGAGGTTGGCCTCTGGAGGCAATCTCTCAAGGGACATGGTAGCATTTTCGGGCAGCTATCTCTCTATCCGCAAACTAGAGTTCCAAATAGGCAAGATTGGATCGAGGGGAAAATCTGCACCAAAGCTTGCACCTCTGTCTTCACTAACGGTTTCAAAATGGAATCGGAAGTCGGAGCAGGGTTTTCTCTAAATCAGCCAACTTTTCTATCTCCTTTAAACTGGCGAATACTGCTAGTGCTTTTCAAGCAGAAGTCTTTGCGATCCTGCAGGCATGCAAAATGCTTAGGGAACGAGGGAGCGAGGGAGATATTAACATTTTCTCCGATAGTCAAGCCGTGGTCAAGGCTCTTACGATGCCATGGTGCAGAACGAAACTAGTAAGGAGGAGATCAAATATCTTGGGTGTGCAGGTAACATTTCTCTGATCTGGGTTCCAGGACAAAGGAGCATAGAGGGAAATGAAATTGCTGAGGAGCTTGCCAGGAGGAAGGGTACTGAATTGGCCTCAGAGACCTCCTACTCGGTCATCGGCGACCCCCTGACCGTTGTTAAAGGGGAACTGCTTAAATTATTTCTCAGAAAAGCGCAGATATATCGAGCTCCATTTCTTCATGTGCTATTTCGAAAACCCTTTGGCCCCAATACGATATACGAAGGACTCCTCGTCATTCAATTTCCAAACTCGTAGCTGTGTTCACCGGTCACTGGACGATCGGCACACACGCGGAAAAGCTAGGGTTACCATTTAATTATCTAATTGCAGAAGCTGTGGGGACCTTTCAGAGAAGGAGATTGTTGAGCACTTTCTTTGTAAATGTCCGGGTTTGGCAGCTAGACGATTAAGGTCATTGGGTGCTTCTTCCTTCGCCAGCCTGGGCTAGTGCACCAACCTAAATCCCATCAATATTCTCCATTATATCAACAACTCTGGCCGGCTGTAGATATCTGCCTGTTGGAGGTCTCATAATGGTATCAAAACGGCGCTTCAGTGCTACTTGAGGAGTGCCAGACTAGCACTTCAACCAATTCTCCTACTCTATCTAATAAAGCAAAAACCCTTGAAAAATATTGAATTATATTCTAAAGCACTTTAAAGAAAAACAGTTCCATAACTCACCTTTTATATGTTTTGCTGACCCATTTGAAAATTAACTCGACCACTTTATATTTAATTTACTTTATTGACAAGGATCTCTTAAAGTAAAATTCATTTATGTTATTATGTTTTTATGCGAATGAAAGTGTGTTTACATAAAAATGTGTGTGTATGTATGCTTGTATGTATGCATGATGTCCAGGATGCTATGCAACTCGCTATGCTACTTTTAATTGCTTAAATTTTTGTAAATGATTTAAGGCTGACATATAAAGCATGAACATTTTTTAAAAACATTTACACTTACGTACTAAATATAATACACATTTTCGTAATAAATAAAATATGCCATGAATGCACTAATGCTAATTATGCATATCAAATATTTGTGTATTATACATTCCTAAGGGGCCAGTAGATCGAGTTCGGCATAATTACGATTCGGTAATTTGATGAACTTTCGAAGTCTGAACTTACTTATTTTTCTCTATTTCTCGCTAACTTGACAAATTAGTTGGTTTAATTTTTTTAGTGGAAAAAAACTATATAAAAAACAACAAATATGCCACAATGAATTAAATTTTATATAAATCTATGAACTGAAAGATCTCGCTGCAGGTACGCGGAACAAACAAGTAAATCAAACGAACGTCAAAAAAGAACGGCTGGGGCGTTCGCGCTTAATTAATTTCGGCAGTGTGACTTTAGATGTGGTGGGTGGGTTTAGATGGATCGATGCAAGATTGACGAAGTTATGAGTATTTGAGCGTCCGTTGCTCTAGACCGAGTTTCTATACCTGTTTTACGCCAAAGCGTTTTTCTGAAACTTGCAATTTTTGAAGTCCAAAATTCAAAATCTACTGGACCAATCGATTTGAAAATTTGGACACTTCTTCGTCAGATATTCTTGGTAGTTTTTTTTTTTTCTTTAATAGTTAATTAATAAAAATTTAACAGATTTTTTAGCGAAAATCGGTTTCTTGGCCTCCAAGCGCTACAAAAAATATAAAAATCGAAAAAAGAAATTCCCTCAGAATACCTCGAGAAATAGCTCCTTTAGCTGAAGCATTTTTATTTTTTTGTTTTAGATGATTTAGTTACGAGTTATGATGTACACCGCAAAACAATTTTTATTCGTGGCGCCTCCGGAGATTCACTATCACTCGATCGATTTTCAATATTTAGAAATTCAGGATTAATGAATGAAAATTTAGGATAATTTAGTCAAATGTTTTGTTACTAAATATAAATGAATTGAATAAACTGGCACTACCTGTCCCGCAAAAAAAAAATAACAAAAATAGAATCTTAAAAACACGACTTTTTCACTGTATTAACCTTAACGATAACCGGCTCATACGAATAGTAGGCAGAGCTGTTGCATCGATTCGACGCTTTGAAGGAATAGCGACCATCATGGATGCGTTCAAGGGATCTTCTGAAGTTGACAAAATTTCAGCTCTCGAATTTCAGAGGTATTCCACACACACAGGACACTATCCGCTAGGCATGCAAGCTGTGAGACTTGGAATTACCTCGAGTCCGTTTTGCTTCAGCTGGCCCCGGTCAGCACGAGAAAGACTGGCGCGCTTTATTAAACTCGGCCAAAATCACGTAAGCGGTTATCGCGCCAATCAAGAAGAAGAAGAAGAAGAAGTATGGAGGATAAGATGAAATCATCTCGGCAACTTCTCCTTAGCTGCCCTACTCTCGCAGGACTAAGATTTAGGCATCTTTGTTCTCACTTCTTTGCTAAGACTGTTGATATTGGCAGGCCTTGATATTAAAAATCTGATGAACTTCATCAGCAGCATAAATCAAGGAACACAACCGCAACTTAGTCAACGTTCGTAATCCACATATATTCAACCCCCTCCTTTCTGTCCTTTCTCCACAATACTTCCTTCGCAGAGGCATCACATCAGAAAAGGTGAATTCGATTTCTTTCGTCCAAAAAGCACTGTCGTACAAGTCGGTCGTTGGCAGTCGCACTCGGAATGCTAAATGTGTTAGGACTTGGTTCCTCATCCAGCTTATTCCCCACATTTAACTCTTAACGACTATTCGCTAACGCCAAATATGAAGAAATCGCTCGAGGCCAAGAGATTTGGGTCGAATGAAATAGTCACCAATAAAACCATAACCTTTGTTTTTAGAGCCTCAAGAAAGCGTATTATTATTTTAGAATGAATCTAAAAATTGGAGGGAAGTTGAATGAAGGGCATCGCGCTAAATGGAGACCATAATGACAAATTAAATGTTTTTTTGTCGGCGTACCCTTCTTTTTTCAGTGGCTCGCGTTAGGGGCTTGGGCGAGCTTCTCCTCCAAATGGTTAAACTTAAAATTTCACCTCCGCCAGCTTTTGTCATAATTTTTGAAGGCTGGCAACTTTTTGAACGAACCTCGTATGGCAAAAAAAAATTATTTTTTAACTATGAATCACAAAATAAAATACGGAAAACAAAAATAAAAAATCTTTTTTCCGTTTCGTTGAAGGCTGACAACTTTTTGAACGCACCTCGTATGACCAAAAGAAATTTTCATTTCTTAACAATGTCGGTTTACTGGCGATAGTTTAACGTGACAACGTCATAAGAAAATACTGATGGAATGGTTGCATTTTCAAAAGAAAATTTTAATTTTATTTGTTTGATAGATATTTTGTATGAATATGTTCAATTTCGATTGTGCATCAGACGTTAATAAGTCAACAACACTAAGAGGCACCATCATCGATTTGACTTTTTCAAGACACTTTACACACGAAACACTTACTTTCATTTCCTACTTTTCCTATCATCGACCTATTCTCAACAGAGAAATGGTTCATTACAATGCACTCAGGAAGAAGGCATATGCAAATACAAATATGTGAATTTATATACATATGCGCATATACATACAGGGTGAACGATCTGAAGCGTTACCAACTTCACACTGCTTGTATCTATAAAACAGCTCATGACATCAACGTCAAAATTGTTCTAATGACAGTTCAATATATTGTTTATAAGCCATCAAAAGCATTTGCGACTCAGTTTTGTTGAATTTTTTTTTTCTGTGTTGGAATTCAAACATAATAGTGAGATTGCGTTATATTTATTATACTATAAACCGTTACAATGATACTGGTAGTATTGCAAAACGCTATGGAGGTGGACCAAAAAAAAAACCGCAACAACGCCAGAAATGGTTCGGAAAGTGAAGACTCGACTTGAACGAAATCCTCGTCGAAGTGGAAGAAAAATGGCCAAAGAACTGAAAATATCGCAAGACGGCATTCGACGCATATTGAAAAATGAGCTCAAGGTCAAGGCTTACAAGTTCCAAAAAGCACACGATCTTTCACCCCAGCAAAAAAAAGTTCTGTGCGAAAGAGTAAAGGAGTTGTTGCGCTTGCACGAACGTGGCGAATTTCCTAACATTGTGTTTTCTGATGAAAAAAATTTCCCAATTGAGCAGTTCATAAACACTCAAAACGATCGTTTCTACTTCAGCTAACGCTCATACGAGAATTTGAGCCTACGTATGGCCACTCGAAGCAATTTCCCATCGCAAGTAATGGTTTGGGCCGCAGTGACCGCTGATGGACGCTCTCCAATCGTTTTTATCGAGCCTGGTGTCAAAGTGAATGCGACTTATTATCGGGAAAATGTTTTAGAAGCTGCTTTAGAGCCGTTGACACGCAAACATTTCGGTCGTAGACCATGGACGTTCCAACAGGACTCGGCACCGTTTCATAAAGCTCGTGTGAACCAAGAATGGTTAAAAAATCATGCCCCACACTTTATTTCGTCCACACAAGGTCTTTCGAATTCGCCAGACACAAATCCGATGGACTATTCCATCTGGTCCATTTTGGAGAGCAAGGTGAGGACTAAAAAATATGCCAGTATGGATGCGCTGAAAAAACCGATTATACGAGAATGGGCCAAAATACCTGAAGATCACATTCGTGCAGCGTGCAACTCATTTCTTGACCGTTTGAAGGCTATAGTCAAGACAAAAGGTGGTTATATCGAGATAAAGTGAATATATGTTAAAATTGTAATCATTTTTGAACAATTTTGTCTTTGAAATCAATAAAAACTAGTTTCACACAACAAAGTTATGGTGTTTTGAATAGGTAACACTTTATATCGTTCAACCTGTATATATGCTCACTCAAGTAGGAGAGAGCCAGATGTCGAACGTTGCCGAACGCGGGGGCCGATTGTGCCTCTTTGACGTTCGTTCGGCGCTCTCGCTCGCAGTTCAAGCAAGGTAACGCCGCACTTTTTGGTGCGTGCCGGCTACATCGAATTATAAGACGTTATCACGTCAAAAATAAAAAATCTATTTTCGTTTCCGTTTGACGCGCTTTTAAAGTAACACCCAAAAAACACCATTTCAAATGAGGCAAGGGCCCTAAATGAAAGTCATTGGCGGTTTCTGAAATACATTTGACGCTTACTGAAATGCTCTTGGAAAAGGTGTAGTATACCCCACGTTCTAGGCATTCTGGCGTTTAGCTAAGAAATATTATAGCACTGAAGCCATACGTTTCATGTGAGCTTCCTGATTGAAGCAGAATTTTTAATGATGATTGCTTAACATCCATCCAATCCCATTTTAATCCAACATTTTTGCTATACACTCAAAAATTTGTTTTATTACATTTTTTATTATAAATAAAAAACTTAATACAATATAAGAAATTCCGAATAAAAACCAAATTAACTAAATCCAAAGGTTAAAGCTAAGAAATTCAAAAACTTATTTCACTTAAATTGCATAAATGGCTTTGCGTAAAGAGCACATCTCGTGAAGGTGAACGGATGTTATTTTCTTATTGAGGGATGGAAAAACTATACGAATCTGCTGAACGATTATTTTTTCTCGCCCAGTTTTAGTTTACTTCCAATCGAAAATGATAAAAATTAATGTATCAAGTGCAATTTCGTTTTTAATTTGTTTTTTTCTATTTTTGTAAAATTTCTTACATGCATATTTTTTTGAATGAATTTTTATGCTGCTATCACAATAATTTGATTACAATTTAGGTTTCATTATTATTCTTAATTTTAATTTAAATACGTGTTTATTAATAACTTTTTGTTTTAATTTAATTTAATTTAATTATTTTTTGTAGCTTTTTTATTTATCGTAATTTATGGTATCTTAACTAACACTTAAATTTAGTTCGTATTAAAAATAAAATCATATGTACATACATATGTGAAAGTAGACATACATACATACATATGGGTGTTTGTTTTCATTCAAATATTTTTAGTTTTAAATATAAAAAAATAATATTCGTACTCTGTTGTGTGATGATTGGGTTTGATAATGATGAATATTAGCAGGAAATACATAATTTTGAAACGAAAAACGAATATGTAGATCCAGCCGAATACTATTTGTAAATAAATCTAAGCTTGATTTTTTAAGTATGTATTTTTCTTTTTTGAATTTTATTATAATTTTTTTAATTTGACAAACAAGTTTGCAGGTGTTTTGCTTTGCATTTTATTTGATTTTTTTTTTTTTGTATTATTCTATATTTGAAACAAAATTTTTTAAGTCTGATTTTGAGCGCGATTTTTCAACATTTACCATAAAGTGATTGTTGCATTTCGCAAACTACGCTACTTACATTTAGCATAGACGAAAGCATTTGAAAAATGATGTTTACGAAATTTCTGTCTTACTCAATCAAACAACATCCATACGCACCACCACGATGCGGTTCGAATGTTTTTGTTTTTTTGATTTTTTCTTTTTTTTTCGTTTTTTGTTTGCTCTAATTCAGTGTGCCAGGTGAATAATTGTGAAGAAGCCAAGGCGATTCTATTAAAGGTGGTATCAGTAAATCAGCTGATTTGTTTTTTTTTTTCATTCGCCGTGTCCATGTGGCTGTCACGTCAGAGTGAAACAAGGCGAATTCATTCTTTGTTTTCGACATTGCCAATACTTTACTTTGACAATTAAACGTACAAAACATTGTTGTTAGCACAGTGGCACCACCTTTAATGAATGCGCCTTGGAAGAAGCAAATACATCAAATAACTGTGTAAATTTGAAAATAACCGTTTTTTCCAGTTTTTCAGCTATCGTTACAAATATTGGTGTATGTATGTATGGCTTTGTAAAACGAAGCGCGTTTCAAACAGTTTATTGCATGTAGAAAGAATGTGCATTTGTTTTTAATGAATTTTTTAATACACTCAATAGTAAATTAGTTTTACAAGAAGCTCCATCCAGACGTACATTTAACATTTTTGGCACGCAATTTTTCAATGAAGTGAAATATCTCAGTACTGTGGAAATCAGGTATCTTCTGAAATTTTTGAAAAATACTGGTTTTAAGAGAGTTAAAGGACACGTTTCACAAGCGGCATCAGAATGGGCTATGAGCCTGAGTGGACAACCGCTGCAACTTAATCTAACCTAGAAGATGTTTTCGAAGATAGTGAAAAGGCATTTATTGAAAGCTACTAATTTTACATATTGTGAGTTTCGAGAAGGTTGATGAAAATTTTGGAAAAACAAAAATAAATTTTAAAGCATTTCGAATTTGAAAAATTTGAAATTATTAAAAATAAATTAACAATTGGCGCGCACATTTTTGCTAGGTGTTGGGCCGAGCTTCTCCTTCTATTTGTGGTGTGTGTCTTGATGTGTTTTATGCAGAACTTTTTTATGGCCGAAATACACTTGGAGGTTTGCCATTGCCTGCCGAGGGGCGACCGCTATTAGAAAATATTTTTTCTTTTATTTCGCACTCCCGAATGGCAGTGTCGTTAACCCGCTACAAAGACTGTAGAAATCGTGGGAAATAAAAATTTGAACAAATGCGCTTGCGAATTTAACCTGGCGTTTATTTCGCAGTGTGTACTTTCTCTCTTCTCGTTAACGACTGACTCTGAAATTAACGCAGCGGCAAATGCAGCATATTTATAGTATTCTAAAATATAAAAAAATTGAGTTTAAAATATTTTTCAAATATCAAGAACGCTTAAAATTGTACAAAAATAGAAATTTTAAAACTGTAGATTTGAAATCTTTCAATTTTAAATATTTAGTGCAATTTGAATTTCAAAAGAAAAGCGAAATAATTTAAGATATTGCAATTGAAGTGAATAACTCATTTCAGAACACATTAAACTTTAAGAAAAGTAGTAAAATTTAGAACTGCCTAAAATATAATAAAATCAATTAGAATTCGTTCAAATTTAAGAACATTTCTATTTATAGCACATTTGAAATTTAAAAGCATTTAAAAAAGAAACATTTTGAGCTGGCGATTCATATGAATAAATTCAAATGTTTGACACAAGTTTTAGAACATTTCAGTATACGAAAAAAAAGAGAAAACAATGTAGAGCTTAAAAAATGTACTTTAAAATCATTTAAAATTTTAGAACGCTTAATTTTATATAGCACTTGTGCCCGGTTTCCGCTATCAACTTTAAATTTATCAAACTGCTTAAATTTAAAAGGGCAAAGTTTCATTTTGAAATTTTAGTACTTAAAATTTTAACAGCCTGATAAATTTAAAAATTGAAGAGCGAAACTGGGCATTGCAATTTTCAAATATTTGCATTTTTAGAAAAAAAACGGGGAATATAGTGAGATATTGAAGTTAAATGTATAGAATATTTTCGATTTCAAAAATTTTTAGAACATTTTTAAATTTAGAACACAAAATGCAATATTTAATAGAAATTTAAAGTATTTACATTTTTAGAAAACCCCAAAATATTTTGAATATTGAACTTAAATAGATAGAACATTCAAACTTTTAATGCACTTTTAAATTTAGAACAAAAAAGCAATATTTAAAGGATACCAAAGCTGAACTCAAAGACTCACACAAAATTTTAGTTCATTTAAAATTGTAGAAAATTAAATTGAACTTTTAGATTTATAGGGCACTTGGTACTTTTAAACATTTACATTTTTAGTACATTTTTAATTTCAAAACAGAATGAAAAAAATATTTTACGACATCAAAGTTCATTAAAAATCTTAGCAGGTTTAAAATTTCAGAAAAAAACTCAGTTTAGAAGATTTAAATTTATGAGAAAAGAAATTTAGAATGTTCTAAAATTTAAAAAATGTGGTTTGAAATCATATCAAGATTTGAAACGTTTAAATTCATAGAGCACTTGAAATTTTAAAGCATTTAAATTTTTAGTACATTTTTTTATTTTAAAACAGAAAATAAATATCATTTCAAATTTTAGTACGCTTAAATTTTTAGCGCACTTGACGTTTTAAAACATTAAAATTTTTAGTACATTTTTTATTTTAACACAAAAACCCAATATTTTACGATATCAAAGTTAAAGCCAAATGCTCACACAAAATTTCATTCAGTTCATTTACAATTTTAGAATGAACCCCCATTTCAGAAGATTTTAATTTACGAGAAAACAGTAATTTAGAACATTCTAAAATTTAAAAAATGTGCTTTGAAATCATATCAAGTTTTGAAACGTTTAAATTTATAGAACGCTTGAATCTATAGAACCATTTATAAGTTTAGTACATTTTCCATTTTAAGTCAAAATAAATATCATTTTAAATTTTTGAACTTTCAAATTTATAGAACAATTAATATTTTTTTAAATTTAAGATTTTAGTACGAAACTCCGAATATTTTGCGATATTAAAGTTGAGCTCAAAGGCTCATACAAACATTTATTTATTTTATTTACAATTTTAGAACAAACCACCATTTCAGAAGATTTCAATTTACGTGAAAACAGAAATTTAGAACATTCAAAAAGAAAGGGGTTTAAAATTATTTCAAATTTTAGCACGTTTGAACTTATAAAAGTATTGATATTTCTAAACATTTAAATTTTTAGCACATTTTTTTAATTTTTAAGTTCATACTCAGTTAGCTCATTGAAAATTTTAGAAAAAAAACTAATTTTAGAAGATTTAAATTTATGAAAAAACTATAACAGAATTTAGAACAGGCTATAGTGAAAAGCAAAAATTACTTTAAAATCATTTGAAATTTTAGAATTTTTAAATTTCTAGAACACTTGAAATTTTAGCATTTACATTTTTAGTACATTTTTTTTATTTTAACCCTTTGCACTCGTATGTCACACTGGAGGTGACAATACTAATTTACTCTACAACTCGTATGTCACACTGGAGGTGACAATACTAATTTACTCTACAACTCGTATGTCACACTGGAGGTGACAATACTAATGTACTAATGAGACAATACTAATGTATGCCTGTAACCAATAGCACTAAATAACTGTATAAAATACATAAGTTAGTGCTTTCCTTAGTGGGAGATTTCAGACAAAGAGCTAAAAAACGTGGGCGACCATCAACATCAGATGTAGAGAATCGACTTGATGGAAAACTCCACATTTTAGTACCTCATCCGGGGAAAAAACATAATGATTGTATGGTCTGTTCTAACAGAAAAGCTAAGGGCGAAAGGAAGACAACTGTTTATTTCTGCGAAACATGCGAAAGACATCCTTTTCTTCACGTTGGAAATTGTTTTAAAAAGTATCACACTGTAAAAGATTACAAAAAATAAAACATTTTATATTAATAATTAATGAAATAAATATAATACGTTGAATTCTACGACTGTAAATTACTTTAATTCATTTAGCTAAAAATAATAACAAGTTGACACGCAACAACTTTGAAAATAAATCGAGTGCAAAGGGTTAATATATAAAAAATAATCATTTTTAGAACGTTTAGATTAATATAACACTTGATATTTTAAAACATTTAATTTTTTAGCACATTTTTTACTTAAAAAAACTGAATATTTTACGCTATCAAAGTTCAAATCAAATGGTCACACAAAATTAAATGTAGTTCACCTACAATTTTAGAAAAACAAAACGGCATTTCAGAAGATTTCAATTTATGTGGAAAAAAATTTAGCACATTCCAAAATTAAAAAAAAAACACAATTAGTTTAAAATTCTTTAACATTTAAGAACATTTCAATTTAGGATGCTTTAAAACATTTACATTTTTAGTACATTTTTAATTTTAAAACAGAAAATAAATATTTAAGATATTGAAGTCGACGATGGCCAAACGTTCAGTCAAAATTTTAAGAAAAAAAAAACTCATCCTAGATCACACATTTTATTTCACATTTCAGAATTTGATAACAAATCTAAAATAAAAAATAAAAACTTTCACCAAACTATAAGATTTTGTCTTTAACAAATTCTAGAACATTTCAAATTACAGAAAACCAAAAATTTAGTTTGTACAGTAGAAAACAAAAAAATTTAATTTAAAAAAAAATGCTATTTAAAATCGTTTTATAACACACTTAAGTTATTAGAAATTTAAAATTGTTTGACATAAATTAAATATTTTCAATAACGTTGCTTTGAAAACTGAATGCTTGATAAATACGAGAACTGAGCTGAAAAAAAAAAACAAAAAAGACACAGTCATTATTTGATACTGAAATAACAAAAACAGAAAAAAAATGAATTTTTTCACGCAAGGAACAAAAATACAAGAATACAAAAATATTAATTACATTCTTTTTACATGACACTGTACCGCCAAATAAGCCACACTGTTAGCTACAGATGTACCAGAGATGCATTTATGCTACAAGCATTGTGCTAGCAGCCAAGGCGAAACTATTAAAGTTGATAGCAGTAGATGAGCTGATTTGAGAAATGCAAAAAGAAATGCCGCAATGCCGTTACATTCGCACCATCGTCGTATGCTTCTAACTCGAACTGCATGTCGTCGGCTGTTCAACGTAGTTCGTAATTTTCTTTTTCTTTACTATTTTCTTTTGTCGCGACATTTTAAGGGGTTGGGGGTAGTCAGAATTTGCAAAAAATTGTTTTTTTACATTTTCTTAAAGTGTAATATCTTAAAAATATTGTGTAAAAAATTGAAGTGAATCCAACAAATACTTTACGAGTTATTCAACAATTAACAAAGGGCGCTCGAGCGCTCCGAAGCGTTCGCGAGCCAGTAGCTAAGCTTTAAATGTGTTTTTCTCAAAACTACGTTGTTTGAATTGGTGATCACTGTAGCTTAAAAACCGCTTGGTAGATTTCACTAAAATTTATACTGCTTTTGAAAAACATAGAAACCCGTGTCTGATCGAAGGATTTTTTTTTCGATTTTTTTTTTAATTTCTATTTTTTTTCAAACATTTCAATTTTTTTTTTCGAAAATTTCGATTTCTTTTTTTTTTCAAAAATACCAATTTTTTTTTCAAAAATTTCAATTTTTTTTTTCAAAAATTTCAATTTTTTTTAAAACAATTAATTGTCGGGTTTTTCTCGAAAATCTGAAAAATATTTCCTGAGGCCGCCATATTGTTTATTTTGAAAAAAAAAAAAAAATGCTTCGAGCAGGCACAAGATTATCTATTAATAAAACTAATTTCTCTTGTCCGATTGATTTAAGATGAATCTCCAAAGACTTGTGATGATCACTGCAAGAGACTTCTGGAGAAACGAGCAGGACACACACGAACAACGATAACTTTTATAATTATACATTTTGAAATTTTTTTGAAATTTTGCTAAAGTCAAGTCGAAACACGATGCATTAATGACATGTTTTTATTTTTGTAAAATAAAGCAAATAACTGGCCTAAAAAAAAAAATTATAGAAAATCATCCTTTTTTCATACCCCTGACTACGCCTAATCCCTTAATGTACAAAACGTTGTTGTTGCTTTAATGCCAACACCTTTAATGAATGCGCCTTGCTTGCCGCAATCGAGCTTTCAGTTAAGTTTTATTTTGTTTGCCAAACGCAGTATTTTAGAATTCTCCCTTCTGAAAGTTAAAAAAGATTTTTCTCGGTGAAAATCGAAGCAAAATGTCTCTCATTACCAGACGACGACTAATATTTCGTTTTTTTTTTGTTTTGTAAAAACTTAAAAAAATTCGGTTTTATTCCAATATACACCAGTGCGGCACTGGATTTGGAGTGCTACTCGCGGTGCACATGAGGCAAACAAATAATGTTTTATTCCACTGCAAAATGCAACGCTACAGTGTTTTGAAAATTATCGAAAATTCTCGCTGTTGCCAATATCTGGTTGATTTAAGGCTTAATTTTATATACCTTAATAGATTGCTTTTTGTTAGTTTTTTTTGTTTTTTGCTATTATGTTTTTTTCTTTTACTACATAATTTTATACTTTGCATAGCCTTTTTATGTTACTTCATAGATTTTCTTAAACATTATTGCAGTGCAGTTTTAATTAATCTCAATTGCAATGATACTGATGGTTGATTTGTTTTGGTTTTTTTTTTTTTTTTTTTATTTGTTTTGCTAAAACTAGCATATATCCATGTTTTACTGTGAATACACACAAGCATTTCAATGAAAATGTGTACTTATGTATGTGTGTGTAGGTAAATTTGGCATATAATACAGTTTTTGTTTTCTTATTTACGCTTCGAATTGAACATCTTTTGATTTGCGATATTTTGTGAAAGCGCGCATATGAGCTTCATTTAGTCAGTTTTCCAATACATTTTTTAAGTTTCGAAAAAAAAAAAAATTAACAAAAAAATAATAATAAGTTAACATGAGTATGGGGTGTATGTATGTACATACATATATGTATGTGTATGTATTGTTTTCAATTACATATATAATTTTTGTGGCTCGCAAGTTTTTGATTTTTTTACAGCTTGGAAAATCCGCGTACGAAAAGGTGAATTACAAGTGCATAAACAGAAAACTTATGAGTGTGTGAGTGAAAGCATGAAAAACACATGAAAATATGAAGAATTTTACACACTCTCGTATTTAGTATTCACAAGTATGTATAAATATATATATATATGTGTGTATGTATGTGTGTACATAATGTGGTGGTATGTTATTAAATGAAACTTAAACCAAACGAGCAGAGAACGACTGAACTTCGACTAAATTCTGTTAGGTTTCGATAAAAAAAAAATGAACATTTCTTAATTCGTATTCCTTCAGAAAAGCCAAAACAGTCTTTGCGTTTTACAAACATATAAAATAATATCATGATTCAATAATAAAAGGTTTGCTCAGTAAGCAGCTTTCTCGTTCCAACTTGACAAATCGGTGCCTTTAGCAAAGACACTGGGTGGCTAATACTACAATTTTTGACTAAAAGTGGAGGAAAAGTAAAATTTGTAAGAAAAACATTTCGTTTTTAAAACGGTGTGCTTATGAACAAGAACTTGCACGGTATGTCCAGGAACAAAACGATATGGACTGACATACTAACATACCGGATATCATAGAGCATCTTTTTGGGGCAATGCGCGTGAAGGAGGAGGATGGATTTTTTGAGGCATAGCAATCGAAGTAATTTTGCTCTTGAATGACTATGACGGTTTGCACCGCTTACATATACACCTCTTCCTTCATCATCTGCGCCAGTGGAAAGATTTTTTTGCTTTTCCGGAATTGTCAATCGATCGTCAAGACAAATTCTCACTGTCATTTTGGCATTTTCCGTTTAAACCATATATTTATTTAGGTCAATAATGTATATAGCGTTGAAAAAAAGGTTAAAAGGGGCCGATAGAGGGGTGTATCCCCCATCTTAAAATTGAAAACCGCACCCGCCGGAGGCTTATAGTTTTTAAGTAATTTAATGTTAAAGTTCTGTAATTTAGCGAAAAGTTGGTGTTGCCATACACGTGAAATAAAAACGAAGTTCGCATGGAGGGATGTTCAGTGAAAGGTTCATTGTAAAACTGCAGTATTTTTTCCTGTAATTTACGCAAATCCACAGTATTTTTGCGTGGAACTCCTTTTCGCGTGGGCGGCCTTCGGTCGCGCTTCAAAAAAATAACCCTCATCAGTCCAACTCCGGCTACGCAATCCACAGTATTTTTGCGTAGAACTCCTTTCCGTGTTAAAACCATTGAAGTCAAAATTAAAACGTCATATGCGTGTGTGTAGTAAGGAGGCACAATAACCCCCATCCCCCCATAATTAACACTAAACTCAAATACTTAATTTTTGTTCATATTTTTGTTTTCATTTGCAGGCATCCGGCAACACCATACTGTTGTCATTCCAATTTTCTTCTTATTCGCGTTTAAAATTGGAAAGTGATTGTATGGACAAATGCATTTGCATTTAATTTTAATAAAAATAATTCGAATATAAGTATAAAAATAAGTAAAAACACGCGTGTGAGTGTATATTTTGTGAATTTTAGTGAAGTGATAAAAAATATATAGTGTAATATGCCAAATTATAGTAAAGTTCCCGAGGGCATTTTGAGGGCGTAATTATTTGCCTTTTTATTTTATTATTTTCCGAATAATTTGGAGTTATAAAGAGTATTCCTTAACACCTCACAATATCATCTCCACCAAGTTTCGTTGATAACTACATTATAGTTTGCCAAAAATTGCCCAATAGACATTATTGCGAATCCCAGCCTTTATTTATAATTTAAGTAAAAAACACTCTTTTACTACCAATTTTACCAAAAAGTTATGGAACTTAATTTTTCTACTTGCTTCGCCGCTCTTCTTATACGGGAGGCGCATATTGTAAGGGAGTGCCAGAATTCGAATGTCACAAGTGAGCGATAATAATAATCATAATACTTGAATCATGTATCATCATATACTATGAACTGAAATTTAGCAATTTGTTGCTACTTTTTTTTAAATAAAAATACTGCATTTCAAAAAACTCCGTGCTCTTTAATTACTCAGTCAGTTTGACTTCGTCGAATTTCGGTTCGTTTCGGCCTGAGAAATCGTTGTTCGGTCGCTCTCTACAAACACGTAAAGTTTTTGTTGTTTTTTTAAATTGTTAATAGTAAATGAATGAATTCTTAATTGCTGCATTACTAAGCTGTTGTGTGTGTGTGTGTATGTGTGAGTAAAGTCATTGCTGTTTAAGTTCTTAGCACAGCTGCTATTGTCCTCTTTTGTTTATACCTTAGCCTGCCTGTAGCGCTGTAATTGCCGATCACCATCGAGGTTGTTACAATTATTGGCTACTCATTTAATGATTGGTTCGTCGTTAGTTTTTCTCTGTAATATTAGTAAAACTAATATTCGTTTTCGGTGGTGCTATATGCGTGGCTGCTGCTGCTACTGACATCTCTCTCAGCTGTTCGACTTCCACCAAATGCTCTCGCTGCTGTTGCTGTTGTTGTTGTTGTTGTTGCTCCTCATCATCCTCCAACAAGCATACGTGCTCCGACTCAACAATGCTTCCTTTGCTCGATCATAATCATTGCGCGCTTGTTGTGACCGTCGTCGATGTTGATGCTGATGTTGAAGCAGCCAGCGCTGCTGCTGCTGCTGCCGCAGCTGTTGTTGTTGTTGGCCGTTCACCAACATCTTCACAAATGGTGTGCAATTTGTCCATTTCCGATTTCGTCACTATATTGATTGAGCTTACTTTGGCACGCTGATATGCCACTACGGTGTTCTCACCCAGACATTTAATGCATACATAGCCGATGAGCACAGCAATGCCGACAGTGAGTACGCGTATCAGCGGATCGACGTATAGTTGAATGACAACCCAAGCGCTGGCACCGGCAACACACATCAACGTTATCAGTATGATTGTCTTGGACCAGTGCTGCATGTTGAAACCCTTCTCCCAGTCGAGTCTGTAAAGTGTGGAAGGTGAGAAAGAGGATTAGTGTACTGGGGTAAGGGCTAAGTTCAAACAAAAAGTAAATAATTAAGGGGCCTGGTGGTCTAGAAATTTCAAACAAAATCGATTTTTTGTTTTTTCGATATTTCGAGAGTAAAGTATCTTAAGAACATACTGCGAAATTTTCATGCGGAAATTCCCAATATTATAGCTTCTAAAGCCTATTAACTAGGTAGAGAGCGGTCCGCGCGCTCCTGGTCCTCAAACTTTCGTTTAAGTCGAAACGACTTTTTCCGCCTGGTTTTGTCAAAAAACACAAAAAAACTGTTCAACCGAATCGTCTGAAATTTTAATATGTTGTTCACAACATCTATGGCTATTGCGTGTACTAGAATCATATTATTATTTCAATTATTTCGTATTTGTTTGATTAAACAACTGAAAAAACCCGATTTTTTGAGTGTAAAATTCAAAACCGCGCCATTTTGTCACATTTTCCTTTTCTTATTCTAGTAGCGGGAAATAGCTACAACCTTTTTTTTTTGTTTCCTTGTTCATTCCTCTCGGGAGCATAGGGCCTCGACAAGACTTAGTCTTGCGTTGGTTTCGTTAATCTGTTTTCATTTCTGACAGGGTAGGTGATTATCCTGCCATTACCAGTCCTAAGTAGTGGAATGCCCACCTGTCATTGCTTAGGAACAACGCCTTCTTACTGCTTGGAACGCCATCTGTGTTTCACACTTGTCTGGCAGAAGGATCGCACAGATGGTTGAGGGCTTCGCTAAATTTCGTGTGTCTGCGCTATTACCGCGATCGCCCGCTTCCTCTTGCTAACGCCACTGATGCGATGTGTAATTGTGTGTTTTTCTTTTGCTTGCAAATAATACGCAGGCTACGGTGCGGCAGTAAGGGAAAAGGATAAGTTTTTGGGGTTGAGGAATGGAATTGGAGGATTTTTTTTTTGTTTAGAAACTGGTAAAGTATGTAGGTAAATTTTGAAAAGTGCCTTTACATGGGATTCGAACCCACAACCTCTGGGATGGCAGGCTAGTGCACTTACGCTAGACTACCGAGGTCGCTCTCTACAGTCATACTGGTTAATAATTTTTTTAGTTTTTGTGTTTCAGAGTCAAAATGGACAACTGCAGCGCCATTTTTAAAATGATTAGAATTAAAATTTTTTTATTTTTCATTAAAAAAAAAAAAAATTCCTGAAACACCCTAAATTTTTGACCTCTAGACCACCGGGACCGGATTTCGAATTTATAAATTATCAGGGCGAAATTTATTAATAAAAGACCATTACTTCTCTTTTTGAAACGAAAAATTCAGTAAATAATGGGCGCCTAATACTTTTGGCCAATTTTATAGATTGTTGAAAACAGAAAAAGTCTACTTTGCACTTTATTTGACGCATTTTATCTAAAAATTAAAATTTTCCTTTTCCTAATCTTGAATGATAAGCAATTTTAGCCACCGTGAGGCACCATTCCCATATCCATATACAGAATTTTTGCTTTAAATTTTTGTATATGTAATTCCGCTTGTACACGTTTGCCTTTTGGATGTATAATACGAGTACTTTTCCATACGTTTTATTGCTTTTTGAGGTTAGGCTTGTATGGGAGGCGTGCGTAAAAATAAACCGATTACAGCCATTTTTAATGCTGTTTATTTATACTATTAGTATAACTGTATGAGCAAAATTTTGGAGTTGTGCATTCTTCGTTGCGATTTGTATGACATTTTTAAGCGTTTTTGAGGTTAGGTTTCTATGTGAGGCATGTGTCAAAGTAAATCGATTTTGCTAATTTTTGGTATGTTTACTTTCTATATTATCGTAAATATATTAACGGACGACATTTCGGAGTCCTACACTTATCAGTGCTCTTTGAATGCCATTTTTCAAGTTAGGTTTGTAAGAGAGGTATGCTTTAAAATAAACGGAGCACATCCATTTTTTCGTTTTTTTCCTGATTTATGTTTGGTTAAAGGTTGCACACGAAAAATTGAAGCTCTACGCCTACTCTGTATAATTTTTTCAAATATTTAATGGGTTTAGCCACTGTGCGCTGGCGCAATTATGTTCTGCATAGTGTTGTAGGTTGAGCTCCTACATAGCGCAGAATTGATCTTGACATACTCAACATACCTATGTATGGCAAGTGAAGATATTTCTCACGACATCAATCACCTCTTAACATGCCTACTTTACCCTACTCATCTAACATCCCCTGCCTGTGGTGACACCTTTTCAAGATAGCTGTTGGTTTAACTCATACCGATAGATAAAATTTAGCTCTAAGAGGGATTTGTAAGCTGTTACAATGACAACAACCACCTTATACCGTCACTCCTAATTTGTTTTAAATTTCGCGTTTTTATATTAATTTTTTTTAATCCATTTTAATTACTTTTTACTTACTTTTTAGTCTTCTCAATTTCGTAAGGGAAGCCACAAACTTTGCACGATAATTGCGCATCTGTTGAACTGCAACTCTCCACTAGCCAGCGTTTGAGGCATTCATGATGCACAGAGCTGACATCACCAGTGCAGCGACACGGCTGTATGAGCGGCTCTGGCTTGTCATTATCATAGCAAATCCAGCAGTCTTTTTTCGTCAAAAACGATTGACCTTCCTCCGGCGACAGGCTCTTGGTTTCGGCCGATGTGGTCGGTATGGATGGATCGATTTGACGTGAGAGCAATTTGCGTGGATTCAATATCCACAGCTGTTCGGGTGCCATTGAATTCCACAAGCAACAGGGGAACCAAAAAGCAACACCCATCTCCACGATGCGGAAGACAATATCATGCCAATTGCGTGAATACACCGGTACTCTACAACAAGAAAAGAAGTCATTAAATTTATGTTACATTAGTATTTATATAAATCGAATTTTATATTTCATTAGTCAAAATCTTACTTTGTTTTCCAAAAATCACCCAATGTCTCCGATGTTAGGAAGCCCACAATAACGATTAACATAATCGCCTGCGATAAGAGACCCAAGCGCGACTGATGCAGCTGTGAGGCATTTACGATCGCTTCACTGGGACCAAGTATTTTGCCTGTTTGATCGTAAACAAAGCCACCACGCAACTTGAAATACACTTCGACGCCATAGATCAAAAAGAAAATGACTACGATGAGCAACAGCACTGCATAGCAGCCGTTGAAAATGTGCGCATAATTCTGCCGATCGGCGGTGATCAATGAAGAGAATACCTCGACGCCGAACAAGCTGTAGAGGAATAAGTTAAATGCAACAAAGCCGAGAAAACTTTTCGATAGAAATTGTGATCTCTCCCAGCGGATATCGCGTAAATGGAAAATCTGGAAAAAGAGAAATCATATGACCTGGTAAGTTGCTGGTTTACATAAAATATATACATTCTTAAATTAACGTAATGGAATTGTGTTAGGTATATAAATGTATGTGATAAATACTACAATATTAAAATTACGAAAGAAATCCATTTATCTATCTATAACTGTCGAGGAAAAATAGAGTTATTTCAACTTAACTGCATTTGTTAAAGTAAAATTCATAAACTTCGCTGGACTTTGACTATTGAACAGGTGTTTCAGGAAATAATAATTTCAAAGAATACTAATGCAATAAACGTCGCATGATGTACAAAATGTACTATATACAAGGTGAAGTCCAAAATAAACAAGACTGAGTTAAAATAGAAACGACAGGAGTTTTGTTCTGATAACTTCGAGTTTATTTATTCAAACTAGTCCCCTCTGGCCTCGATACACTGTTTTGCGCATTCTAAAAGTTTTTCAAAAGAGTGTTTGAGGTCATTGACCGGAATGTCACTCAGGATGTCGGTCCAAGCCTCTTGTATAGCCTCAACGGACGCAAAACGTTTTCCTTTCATGGCCAAATGCAATTTTACGAAAGAGTAAAAGTCACAGGGAGCCATATGAGGTGAATACGGTGAGTGATAGATCGTTAAAATGCGATTTCTAGTAAAAAAAAACCAATCACAAGAGTGGATCGATGAGATGGTGCATTATCATGCAATAAGCGCCAGCTTCCTCCTTCACGGTATTCAGGGCGAATTCGACGAATGCGATGCAACAAACGCTTCAAAACGCCAAGATAGAAAATTGTATTGACGGTTTGGCCCATTGGCACGAACTGCTTGTGGATAATTCCCTTGGAATCGCAAAAACAAAAGAGCATCGACTTGATTTTTGACTTCTCCAAATGCGATGTTTTGGGTGGTGGCTCGTCTGGGGCCTTCCATCGACACTTTGACGCTTAGTTTCAGGTTTATGTTGGAAACACCACGTTTCATCACCAGTCACAATGTTGTAAAGGAAGTTGTCATCTTTTCTCGCCTCTTTAATAAGGTCTTTCGAATGTTCAATTCTGAGCAATTTTTGGTCCTCAGTTAAATTGTGCGGAATGAAATGTGCACAGACCTTTCGTAAGCCCAAATAATCAGTTAAAATGCGATAAATCGAAGTTTTGGAGATATTCAACTCCGATTCCATGAATTTCAACACTGATCTCAGTTCCTTTTCGATTAATTTACGAACAATTTCGATGCAGTTTTCAGTGATTACTGATTTTGGGCGGCCCGTATGTTCATTGTCACTTATGTCCTCACAACCATCTCTGAAACGTGTAAACCACTCCAGAATGCAAGAGATAGACAATCATCGCATGAATGTCACCAAGCTTTCACTGGAAGTCAGCTAGGAATGTAACTTCCGAACTCATTAAAAAGATGGCGCCATCAAAAACATGAAAACATTTTTATGACGCCAGTCTTGTTTATTTTGGATCCAGCGGCTAAGTCATGTCGTCCGAATGGATACAAACGCTCCGGTTCTGAGAGTATTCAATGGATGGTAGCAGGGAAGTGGAATACCTTCTTTGCGCTAGAAAGAGGTGGAGAGGGGCTTAGCTTCACTTGGTGTGTCCAACTGGCGCCGGTTAGCCCGCGCTTTGTTAAACCCGGCCAAAATCGCTAAAGCGGCTATCGCGCCAATCAATAATAAGAGATATGCTTTGCAAAGAAAATCAATACTGAGTGTTTTGATGTTGTTCCATACTTGGAGGGATCTACAGTTTCAAGCCGACTCCGAACGGCAGATATTTTTTATGAGGAGCTTTTTCATGGCAGAAATACACTCGGAGGTTTGCCATTTCCTGCCGAGGGGCGACCGCTATTAGAAAAATGTTTTTCTTAATTCTGGTGTTTCACCGAGATTCGAACCTACTTTCTCTCTTTGAATTCCGAATGGTAGTCACGCACCAACCCATTCGGCTACGGCGGCCGCCGTATTTGTAAGTGCGACTGTATATTTAGGCTTTTCGGTCAGGTCAATAGGTTTTTGTTTTTGTCGGGACAACTAGCCAGTGCAGCAGCACTCAGACATAAATTAAGTCCATTGTACTACACTTGGATTCCCTTTTAATTTTCTTTAAATCTACCCGATCTCCGAAGAAATCTGAGTAGATCTTGTGGTGCCAAGGAGCCAAAATGGTCGCTTCTTAACACATCAGTGCCAAAGACCTCAAACCTGATTCGAGCGAAGGCGGGGCAGACGCGCAGGAATTGGTCCGCCGTCTCATCCTCGTCTTCACAAGCTGGACAGAGTACACTGTCTGAGATGCCCAACCTTTCCATGTGTTTCGCCCACAGAAAGTGGCCCGTCATCAGTCCAACCAGCCGTCTGCACTCCCCTCTGTTTATTGACAGAAGGGTTTGCGACAAAGAAGTTGGCCTCAGAGCCCATCTTAGCTAAGGAGTCAGAGGTCTTGTTACCCGCGATACCCACGTGTTCCGGGACCCATGTTAGCTTCAGGTTATTATGTCTACCGACATAATTCAGCCTGGATTTGCAGGACTTAACTACCCCTGATGTGGTTGGGGGGCTGTCTAAGGCCATAAGCGCAGCTTGGCTGTCGCTGCAGACACATATAGATCTGCCTCTCCACCGGTTTTCCACAACAAAGTTCATTGCTTCTTGAACTGCATACACCTCCGTTTGAAACACAGATGCATGCATTCCAAGAGCAAAGTGCAGTTTTGTCTCGCTGGATTTCACGTAGACCCCAGAGCCGGAGCCATGCTCGGTCCTGGAGCCATTCGTAAAAATGCGAAAACAGTGTTTGCCGGGCTCATTTTCTGAGTTTGACCACAACTGAGCCTGTGGCAGCTCTACACTGTACCTTTTTTCAAGTACGACTCTTGATGGCATGGAGTCAAGGGGCATGGAGAGAATCGTTGGAACGAAGTCCATGCCTTCTCTGTTTCAAAAATATTCAATTACTAAAAATATTATTATTAAAAAATAAATTTGGTTCTATTCCGATTATGTTTATACATACCACTGAAAAAAAACGATAATTCTAAGAAACAAAAAAAAAATTTTTCGAGAACTTGAAATTTCCACTTACTATAGCTTTCTAATAAAAAAAAGAGAATATCGAGAGAACTGAATTTAAATTTCCAATTAAGACATGGGCTGAAAAGTCCCGGGCCTAGCAAAGAAAACACCTTTTTCGTTCAAAATTAGCTTTATTCAACAACGTAATTCCATCAAGGCCAACACAATCATTCTAGCGCCGCTCTAACATTTCAATACCACTTTTGTAGAATGATTTATCTTTTGCTTCAAAATAGGCCTCAGTTTCAGCGATAACCTCTTCATTCGAGCGAAATTTCTTACTGGCGCGCATTTTTTAGGTCTGCGAGACAGCCAAAAAAAATGTAAAAAAAAAACAATATCAAGGGAACTCAATTTAAAGTTTTCAATCTACCACTGAATCACATTTTTTCTTTTTCAAATATCGCTTTGCAGTTTTAACATAACTTAAGAGAGAGCTGCTGCGCAGTTATCTCAAAAAATGATGTCACTATTCTAGCAAACGAGCGGTATGCCTTTCAAAGAAAATGTATTTAAACTTACAAGAGGCTCAGTTTTTTATAACCTGATGCATTTTCTATTTTTCTTCTCATAAAACGATCGTTTATAAAACTTTTACGACTCACTCAATGCAAAAAACAGACTACGGAAATATTTGTTTTAATTCATCTTTTCTCACAAGTAACTTTTATTTGCGATTATTGAAAACACACAAAAAAACTATTCACAACAGCGAATGTAGAAGTGTACTCGTAGATATTTTATTGTATGACATCGCGAAATTCCTCTAATTAGTTATCTTATTCAACAACTTCAAAATAAAGCCGTTTACAGAACATCCACGACACTCGATAGTTTCGTATTGAATGTTGGAAATTAATTCATAATTCACTTTCACAATTAATAATACCCAAGATAAAAGAGCCCGAAAAATTGCTTTGGTGTAAAAAAACAAAACAAAAAAAAAACAATAATAATAAATAAGAACGTCACAACAGTCTTAAAATTAATAAAAAAAAGTTCTTTGAACTAAAAACAGCAATTATCAGCTCCACTCTACGCATGTATGGGTGTACTATGTACATAAATATGAATATCTTGAAGGTTCAGCGTTTACGGAAGGTGTTTAAGTGCACATCATAAACAACCAGGTGCACTTGTACTCAAATTAAGCTATTAAATTCTAGCGTTTGTAACAGTATTCAGGCCTTTGCACCCGTAGGTACATAAATACGTACGAATTCTTCGAAATTAAACGTCGTAGGCGATACTTGTGAGGGTTGCCTTTGCACCCAATAATGAAAACACAATAAAGTAATAATGAAAGTGTCATTTGTTTTTCAAAATATTTTCCTTGGAAGTCAATTATACTCTTGCATTCGCTGGAACCAATTTTCACAGCACTTTTTCATCTCCAAAACGAGCTCTTTAAAAGCTTCAACAACTTCTTTAGGCGTTGAAATACTTGAATTGATCTCGCATTTTATTTTTGATGCTCGGGAGCAAAAAAATATCATTTGGCGGTAAATCAGGGCTGTAGGGCAGATGACCCATCAATTCGATCTCTTGAGTGCTTAAAAATTCTCTTGTGTGAGCCGATACGTAAGAGCTGGCATTGTCTCGGTGAAGGATGGTTCGTTTTCGGCGGTGGGTTTTCCTTAATTCTCTGATAATTTCTGCCAAACGAATGGTTGGGTACCACAACAACATTTCTTTATACCAATTGACACAAGTTCGTTTCTGGGCAATTGTCAAATTATGCGGTTGGATAAATAGGTTAGGTTAGCCTGGTTGGCAATAAGCCACGCATAGACCTTTTGGTCCCTAGCGATACCAGATGATTGGATAAATAAAGATAACAAATATTAAAATAACCGCTTTCGCGTTTTTGGCCTCTAAATGAACTTCTTCTTCTTAATTGGCGCGATAACCGCTTACGCGATTTTGGCCGAGTTTAACAAAGCGCGCTAGTCGTTTCTTTCTCGTGCTAACCGGCGCCAATTGGACACACCAAGTGAAGCCAAGTCCTTCTACACCTGATCTTTCCAACGCAGAGGTAGGCCTTCCTCTTCCTCTGCTACCAGCAGCTGGTACCGCATCGAATACTTTCAAAGCCGGAGCGTTTGTATCCATTCGAACGATATGACCCAGCCAACGTAGCTGCACTATATCTATGGCGTCGTAAAGCTCATACAGCTCATCGTTCCATCGCCTGCGATATTCGTCGTTGCCAACGTGCAAAGGTCCAAAAATCTTAAGCAGCATCTTTCTCTCAAACACTCCAAGCGTCCCTTCATCGGATGTTGTCAGCGTCTAAGCTTCTGCGCCATACCTACTTTAGGACGGGAATGTGAGAGCCTTGTAGAGTGTTAGTTTTGTTCGTCGAGAGAGCACTTTACTAGTCATTTGCCTACTTAGTCCAAAGTAGCACTTGTTGGCAAGAGAGATTCTACGCTGAATTTCCAGGCTGTCATAATTATCGGTGTTAATGCTGGTTCCTAAAGAAACGAAGTCTTTTACAACCTCGGAATTATAACTGTCAACAGTGAAGTGGGTGCCGATAAGCGAGTGCGCCGGCTGTTTGTTTGAAGACAGGAGGTACTTCAATGAGCTAGCTTCCTTTAAATATGCTCCCATTACATTTGTTGAAGTGGAACGGACATTTTCTTTTTTTACATACGGAACGGACATACAACTTTTTTAGGGCAAATAGAAAAAATGTCACCTTATTTTATATCGTTTCTAAAATTATTATGCAAAAAAATTTAATTAAACTTTTATCGCATATTTTGGCATATGTACATTAGGGCGGGTTAAGTTTTTGCTCAACTTTGTTTCCACGACTGAAGTGTTCACGGTTAATTCTGAACAAAAGAAGTCCATGGAAGAAGATTTCTAAAATGGATTTCGAACCTCTTTATTGAAGTGAAACTTCTTAGGCGTCGATGGACGAGCGAAAATGGAGAGTAAAATTTCAAGGCAATGCAACGTTTTGGGCATTTTCGTTCCGCGAGAGAGAAAAAAGATATAATGTAGAGGAAAAGGAGAGAGAGAGAGCTATACCTTATATATATCTTAGATACACTTTAGGCTATTCACGTCTCCTTTTTGCGGTCGTACTCCTACGCTAAGGCTCTAGTCTAAGTCGTGCGACGTTACTCGTATTGTAGGAGCAAGAGAGAACCACGCAAACATTATATACAAGGCGTTAGAATCTAACAGAGAGAGAAAGAGAGTGACGCGTAAACGTCAGCACTAACGCCATATTACTATAGTAGAGCGAAAAAGGGCAACATATTGTGAGAATAGGATAGATAGTATTGCGCATGCGCGTGCCTTGTCTATGCACGTTATAGTATCCGCTATATGTGCGCACGGCTCTAACGCCACACTAATACAACAGAGCGAGAGAGAGAGCAACGTATAGTTAGAATACGACAGATCGTATTGTGCGTGCTATGGCAGGACGCGTTGGTGAAAGACGCTATATATACGCAGTTGATATATAGTAGTACCACGTGTATTATTATTTTTGTAAATTTTGTCTATTTGTATTCTCTCTCCCTCTTTCTTTGTCTGCCTTGAAAGTTTCACTTCTGTTATATGCATTAAGCTACACGCACTTTTTTTAATTTTACTTCTTAATCCTCAATCAATTTTTTGTTTGTTTCATTTTTCTGGAACAAAATATTTGTATGTGGTTTTTTTGGTACGAGAAATTCATTTTTGATGTTTATTTTGCTCAAAACCCTCTACTAGAGATAATATCAACACAATGAAACCTGCAATTTTTCTCTTTAATGCAACTATGGTGCCAACGAGCCAATAGAGGTCCATGGACAACTTATTTCGATGTTCCCTAAGATATCTTATAGATGACGAAATGTCTTTTTTTCATGGGCGTTGTGGTAGTGCGCTATCCTCAAGTGGCCCTTTGAAAGCAGGACAAGCCTGCTGTTGCGTCGAACTCCTCACCCTACGGGACAACCGCGAAGTATTACATCGTGGGGGAAAGGCGAATTAGTCGCCGGTCGTAGTCTTTCGAGTGTCTTTAGTTTCTTCATAGTCTCTGCTATGACATCGCATGCTTTCGTCCATTTTTTACCGCTTTGTAGCATGGATTGTGCGAATGAATCTGGGTAGTAGTTTCCTCCAAATATGCTGCGCAGCTTCAGTCTAGAGCCATAAAAACGCTTACATTCGAAGAATACGTGGTGGACGTCTTCTATCGCGTTTACCCCACGTGGTGGACAAGTGGGATCCGATTCGTGTTTGAACCGATGGAGGTATGCTTTAAAGCGTCCATTCCCGGTTAAAAATTGAGTCGGATAAAAATCCACTTCTCCGTGTTTTCTTTCGAGCCAGCTTCGCAAGTCTGGAATGCAGCGATGTGTCCAGCGGCCCTTCGTTATGCCAGACAGGAGCACCGTATAATATTGGGTTATTCACCACGCCTGCTATAAGTTGGCGTCGTCGTTGCTTTGGCCCGCGGGCGTTTAGAATTATTCGCGATAATGCTGCTACAGTTGCTGATGTTTTTTTGGTCGCATACTCCAGGTGTGCTTTTAAGTATAACATCCTGTCTATCATTATTCCCAGATATTTTAATGCTGGTACTGTCGTAATGCTGTGATTGCCAACTTGTATAGTTGCCATTTCTACTTTATCCGGCTCGATATGAGAAGGGAAAATATAGGTATATAGTGATATTTTCAACTTTTCGAATCGTCAAATTGCGCTGTACAACACAAGAAAGAGACAAGGTCTGATTCTGGTAGACGTGGAAAAAATATTGTACGGGCGATTTTAAAGTTTACTTCTGGATTTCATATTTTAAAACGTTATATATCATTGTAAGAAGCTTAATATCTTCTTTTGAATGAAATACAAAATTCTTGAATATAAAGCTAGCGGGAGTATATTTTTCAGCCTATGAAAAAATTGAATTAAACTTTGGATACTTAGTCCAGGTTTTGAGGGCTAATTCGAAATTTGCAGTATGAGGTTTTTTTCTACTAACTAAGCCAAAGAACCAGTACATTTAACAACTGTTTTTGTCACTGAAAATAAACTATGGAAAATATAGCGAACTAGCTTTAACCCGCGGCCCCGCTCGCGTAGGAGTAGTTTTGAGGGATTTAGGATATGCATAAAACAGAATTACAAACAATAATGTCATAGAAAATAATTTTTTATTAATAACCATAATATTACAATACCCGGCATCCGTTGCTATGCCTCATTGAATAAAATCAAAACAACCAATCAAGCAAAATTATTTTTATTAATTTTCTATCTCAAACCGTTTTTGAACTTTGCATTGGGGTCATAGTTGAACAGCTTATGCGGATTATGAAGTGTAGAGTGTGCTATAAATAGTGGAAAATAGGAAAAACTAAGATTTTTTAGATTAAATTTAAGCAAATATTCGATTATTAGTGACGAATGAGAGTGGAGGCGCGACCTGGGGGCTGTGGGAAGATGGAGCTCCCTTCCCATAAAAACGTGCCTATAACCTTCATTGGGTGAAAATACGTCATTTGGTGTTGTCGTTTCGTAGTGATGCGCGGCCAACGTACAGACATTCACCTTTATAGTATAGAAGATTATAATATAATTTTTTTCTGGAATATTTTACTACTACTCGTACGAAATTTTTACCATTAAGTTTAGATGACTGCAGTAAATAGTTTTCCTTATTTAAAAGTCGGAAAAATCAGTTATCTTCCTTGAAACATAGTCAAATTAAGTAAATTAAAGTAAACTTCTTTTTCCTTGTTCACTCCTCTCGACAAGACATTTGTCTTTGGTTGGTTGCGTTAATCTATTTGATTTCTGACAGGGTAGGTGATTAGACTGCCGCTACCAGTCCTAAACTTAGGAATATAAACTCAGCTTAACGTAAACTTACGCGCTCCAGGGAGGGTTTTGAGTAGGTTTGTTTTTAAGAAGAAATTGACCCGCCCTAATGTACATAGTTGAATGAACAGCCGTCATGAATTTCTGTTCATTTAGTTATTATATTTTACTATAATATTGCCACAAAGACATCAGTAAAAACAAAAAAAAAAAACCATTATTGCTGTATATTTTCAAGTTTTAGATGTATAATTTTTATGTGCATATTTTGAAGTTTATAGTGCGTGAAACCGCATCCTACTCATAAGTAAGAGAGCAAAACAATAAATTCAGTTAAAAGCAAAAGTATACGTGTATTTGCTATAAGTATTAGCTCATTGAATAGAGCAACAAAGTAAAAGCTTTTTAAAGCTTATAAAAATTAAATTTTCTCATCGTCTTCCTCTTTACAGCCCATTGTGTTTAAGGGAGCAACTAATCGATTACCGGCCTGAAGAATGAATTGTGAGTTCACAATATTATGAACATTAAGATTAATTGCTTTTTTGATTGACGCCAAAAAAATAAACTTATCAGTTCTTTAAACGAAAACATATTTCAACTGAAGGGTCGTGGAAGTTTGAAGTAGCCGAAATTCTCCGTGACTTTTGATTGTTTTTTTCCTCTCAAAGTGTTGCGCATTCATATAACGAAAGCAAGACGTTTTTTTTGTTTTTTATTATACTGAGAAAATGCGAAACATCGTCAGGGCAAATAATTAACAAAAATCAACAAAGACTTTGAGCTACTGCATACACACTTCGTTATACTAAAATTGTATTGGCTGTAATGTAAAGCTGAGTACACAAATAAAGAAAAATTGATTAAAATGATTTGAGATTTTTACGAAGATCTGAAACTGGAATTATTATAGTCTTTGTTATAGAATGAACTATATTTTTATAAAAAAAAAGTAACTGAAATTAAAATATAAATAAGTATATAGTCAAAACTTGTCAATATGTGATGCCTTAATAATATAAAATTCGAAAGGGGATAAATCCGCGGTAATAGCGCAGACACACGAAATTTAGCGAAGTCCTCAACCATTTGTGCGATCCTTCTGCCAGAAAAATGTGAGACACAGATGGCGCTCCAAGCAGTAAGAAGGCGTTGTTCCTAAGCAACGACAGGTGGGCAATGCCACTACTTAGGACTGATAGCGGCAGGCTAACCACCTACTCTACCAGAAATCAAAACAGATTAACGAAACCAACGCAAGACTGAGTCTTGTCGAGACCCTATGCTCCCGAGAGGAGTGAACAAGGAAAAATAAATAAATAAATCCGTCGAAGAACTATGACTTTAGAAGCATTGCTTCAAAGTTGATGTGGAAAGTTTTATGTTGTTATAATACAAAAACAAAAATATTATTGTATAATATCGAGTTGTTTGTTATCAAAGTTGTTTAGCTCATTGTTGATGCTATGGGTACAAAATAGTAATAATAAGATCTAAAAAAAAGTTGATGTATAACTTTTTTTTTTCAAATCAGTGCAATAGCAAAACGGATAAAGAACCTATTCTATTTGCCGGAAGAATAAATAAATGCACATTGTTCTAACGCAGGTTAGACCGCCAAGTTCGTTGGCGAAAAGATTTTCAGAGAGGTGTGCTCAATAACAGACCATTATTGGGCTCTGAGCGAATTTGACAGAATCAGCTGATGAGCTGACAGGATGTGTTTACAAAAAAACTGAAATTGTGTTGTGATATACGAAGAAAATTAACCAATGGTACTTCGTTGCCGTCTGAAAAACGACTAATTTTGGACGAGTATGTGAAATGATTGTGCATATTTCGGCTCGCTGGCTGTTACCACTAATATACGAAAAAAATATTAACACAGTGTCGCTGATGTTGCTTCGTTATTATCTGAACAACGACTGATTACACGAGTGCGCGAATACATGTGTGAAATGCACGTGCGGAATTCGGCTGCCGAATGTCTCAAGTGACGTGGAAGTCGAAGTTTCTCTAACAATTTGCTTTTTCCCCATATTCAAAGAGCAAACCTTGTAAATCTATCATCCTTGAGTTCGCTCGATCTAACGCCTTTGGGCCATTTTCTGTGAGGCCATATGAAACAGAGTTTGGGTAAAAAAGCCAGAAACAATTGAAGCTCTGAAAGATGACATTTCGCAGAGAAAAAGCCATAAATGAATATGCTATTAAATAAATGCTATTAAATTCCTAAAATTTCCCCAAGGGAATCGTGTTATGTAGGTGAGCACGCAGGTACAATTGAAAAATATTTGTACACCCTCCACCAAATTTTTTTTTTTTTTTTTAATTAATCCTTTATTCAAAATACATTAATAATTTTAGTTAAAAAAAAGACTCGAACTTAAAAAACAATTTAAAAACTCAACTCTAAATGCTTTAGCTTCAAATGGATAGATACAGGGTGGCGCAAAATTACAGTGCGTTGCCAAATTATTAGGGATAATCGCAAAAAAATGTATTTGTTGAGTATTTGGCTTTTAATAAAGTTACGTTTAATATAATAAGAAAAAAAACTTAGAAAATTATACACATAATAAAAAATAAAAAAAACTCCGTTATGTTTAACGTAAAAAAATTTTAATGTATTGTGTTGCTTCTTACGAGTCAGTATTTTGTAACATTTCCCTCAATAAGGGCTTCTAAGCGCCTGAGCATACTTTCTATGCGTTGTTTGGCACTTTCTTTGTTTTAGGGTTGTGATGCCAAACCTCTCTCAGCTTTTCTATCAGTCTTACTTTGGTTGTTATCATTTATTTGGCAATCTTAGCTTTGGTGGTCTCCCAAAGATTTTCTATGGGGTTCATATCCGAAGAATTTCCCGGGCAAGGTAAGACTTAGAATTTTATCGCCTTTCAAGAACTTGGTAACACTTCTGGCTTTATGACACGGCGCCGAAGCGTGCATAAACATGAAGTCTTCACCATCCTGGAACCATTCCTTCAGCGTCGATTCTGAAGCACTTCTTTATATTGGTCTTGTTTCATTGTCCCCTGAACAATGTAGAGGTGTCCAACAGACTTGGCACTGATAACTGATGGAAATCTTTATTTTGACTTTAAACCCGCTCCACTGGTTGTCTGTTTCAATACCGCAGCTGTTTAGTTCACAAGAGTCAAATATGATTGACGTACGGCGCCATTTGCAAAACTTATAAATCTTGCGATAGGGTGATTGATTTTGGGCCAAGGATCTATTGCCTATATTGACCTAAGATCTATTGCCGGCGTGCCACAAACAAATAAGTACACTCGGTTACAACAGACAGAATTGCTTCCTTTTAATTTTTCTTTTTAAAGCCACTCGTGATTTCGAATACGTCTTCGAAAGCATTTAAGAAAATTCTGATATTTTTTCGAATTAACTGAAATTCTTGTATTATATTTTTGCATAAATACGTTATCAATTCTCACCTCTTTAAAGCTTGTGTCCTTAAAAAATAGAGGATCTTTTTCAAATTTTCGACAATTCAATTATAACGAAGACGTGAAAAATTTCGCGCGGGGTTTTCTATGTTTTTGGAATTGAGCATATTTTCAACAATACATGTTTTTTTTTTTAATTACTTGGTACCCTTTTTCCACTTTTTTGTACAATATGCTATCAGTAAACTGATAAGAGGGAATATTGGAGGTTTTCAATTTTGGCTATTGATAATACGAAGTGCCAAGGTGCGGTAATGCGCAAGGTGCAGTAAAATTGAACGTTGCCTGTACATATTTACTGCCTTTAGCAAAATTTTAAGAGCATTGCTACTGAAGTAAAAAATATGCATTTAGATTACCAAAATTTGTATGCCCCTTTTGTGTTTTTAAATATAAGAAGTACTATTTTATTCTGAAGAATACAAAATATGGCGAGATATGGGTCACAAATCAATAGGCATGCCACTGTTTGGTAATTAAGGATTTTTGGATAGGTTTTGTTATTGTTGAAGTGGTAATGGACCGATCTCTAAAATCAGATTGTGGTAGTGCACCAGCAAAATACTTCTCAAAGATGGATCACGAAAACTCTTGAAGAAAGAAATACTTGTGTGCAACAACTTATAAAATGCGACAAAACGGAGCATCAAATCAATCAAGATTCGCGTTCAGGACGACGACAAAAACTATAAATCCGGATAAACATTGGACTTTGCGTATAGGTAAAAAACGTGCATTGTGAAATCACAAAAACACCTTCGAAAGACCCTCTGAGGCATGGATTTTAAAAGTCAGCATGCGGGTGAAAAGCCACTGATTTCGCAAAAAAAAAATGTAACAATGTCAGAGCATGTTGTAGGGTAAATTGCTACAGAGGACTTAATACGTTCCCTGCGCTTGATAAGCACTGATACGTTCCTGAGCCATATGTGCGTCAGGGGGTATATGAACCACATGTGTTTCATGAACGTGCAGAAGCAAAAATGTCCCTCTACGCTCATGGACCATATGTGTTTCAGGTAGAAATACCCTACGTCCGTTTTTTTTGTTAATTATATGTTAATTATTATATGACTACAAAAAACAAATTATTCAAAAAACCCTGTTGGACTTGTCGGTCAATTTTGCATTTTTGTATTGGGACAGGGAACGTGTTAATAGACGCAACTGGAAGATACTTTTGAATATTTTTCTTCGTGCATTTCTCGATAGTTTATGCCTTCAAAAACTTACAAAAATTATTCATTACTGATAAATACCCAGCGTACGTTGCTACGCTTAAAACAATTCAATTGTTAACGCAAGTTTTAACCCTTTGGAGAGGAGTGTCGGCATATAGCCGCCCAAGCCGATTTACCGTTCCGGACGCGTGTCGACATATGGCCGCCCAAATTAGTTCGTAGCTGCAAGACTCCCGGCGTCTGTCATTCTGAGTGATAAGATACGCATAGGTATAGTAAAAGAGTCACGTTTTCATTCAAAGACATTAGGGGCCATTAGCGATGTAGTCTTATCATCCTTATAATGTAAACTTACGATGTGCGACGACGGTAGCGTCAGAACGAAATTCAATTCTTCGATTAAGTCTCTCA
Organism: Anastrepha fraterculus; assembly: GCA_037575425.1. Lineage (NCBI taxonomy): Eukaryota > Metazoa > Arthropoda > Insecta > Diptera > Tephritidae > Anastrepha > Anastrepha fraterculus. Next base: position 38,032 of record JAYXIM010012917.1, on the reverse strand, counting down.
GTGTCACTGCCAGAGGAACCAGCAGGCTTTTTATATTTTTTATCCTACGCACGTTGGCTAAGCGATCTAGAGATGATACGTTAGATAGTGACAGTTCTGATGAATATTACTTTGAAACTGATAAGACTTACTCCATCTTTCAGGCAGCACACGGATTTCTCTGAGCAAAAATTCGAGTTCTTTTGGCTTACTCTCCAATAAGGCCTAACTGCATTAATCGGAACAGATGATAATCCGAAGATACAATGTCCGGGCAATACGCCGGGTGGGACAAGATTCCCCAATTCAGTCCCTCTAAATATTTTTGGACCGATTTAGCAAGAAGCATCTCACTCGTCACTCGGTATCCCTCTCCTTCAATGGATGTGGCACCCAGTTACCTGCTTTCTGGCACCATCCCCATCGCGTGCAAATGTTTACCGACGGTTAATCTCCCGCAAATGCTGTTTTTTCGGGCTGAAGGTAGACATTTTTGACGTCAGATACAAAAGTATCTTTACGCTTCAAATGAATGTCTACTACTGCGATCGAGACCTCACATATACACCTTCAAATCACCAGTATATCACGAGAGCGAACACAAAAATAGTATCAGCAGCTACACCTCTTTTACGAGAGCGGAAACTTATTCCCATACACAATATCTATATATATAAAAAGAAGTTACATTTCCTTGGTAATCTTATAACTCAAGAACGGGCTCACCTAGCCAAACCAAATTTTTAGGCTTTGTTTGGACTATTCAGTAGATGGTTTGTGTTTTAAAATTTTAAGAATCGGATACCAGGATCTCGAGAAATAGGCCAAAACGTGGACCCGGGTAACCCTAGGATGTGTTTGTACAATATGGGTAGCAAATGGAAGCTGCTGATGATTCTATAGTATAGAGTATTTTTGATGCCGATCCGTGACTAGGTTCTCGAGATATCGCCCAAAATGTGGACCCCGATAACTTAAGGATGTGTTCGTACAATATGGGTAGCAATTGGAAGCTCTTGATGACTTCTATAGTATAGAGTATTTTTCATACCGTTCCGTGACTAGGGTCTCGAGATATAATCCAAAACGTGGACCCGGGTAACCCTAGGATGTGTTTGTACAATATGGGTAGCAAATGGAAGCTGCTGATGATTCTATAGTATAGAGTATTTTTAATGCCCCTCCGTAACTAGGGTCTCGAGATATCGCCCAAAAAGTGGACCCCGATAACTTAAGGATGTGTTTGTACAATATGGGTAGCAAATGGAAGCTGTTGATGATTTCTATAGTATAGAGTATTTTTCATACCGTTCCGTGACTAGGGTCTCGAGATATAATCCAAAACGTGGACCGGGTAACCCTAGGATGTGTTTGTACAATATGGGTAGCAAATGGAAGCTGCTGATGATTCTATAGTATAGAGTATTTTTAATGCCCCTCCGTAACTAGGGTCTCGAGATATAGACCAAAACGTGGACCTGGATAGCCCTAGAATGTGTTTGAACCACATGAGTATCCATTTCGGCAAAAATGTAAAGCACTAATGGATTTAATTGTGAAATTATATGTATTTGGGAGGTGCGTTGCCATATGTACTCCATCGAATGGCAGAAAAGGGGGTGCAGCCGTTCCTGAGTTATGATATTTTATGTGAGTAATGGTTTCCTCTCATACGAAATGCCTGTATGGGAAAAACAATAACAAATACACAGCCGCTTATGAGCGTTTCTGTTGTACTGTTGTGGTTGTAAGTGTATTATGTTAATATTAAGTTTGGGCGAAAATATAATAAAAACTGGAGCATTCAAGGAATTGGAAAAACATTTTTAACTTTATTTATTTTAGCATAATTTATTTAGCGTAAAAAATTGAAATGGAAACTAAAGAATCAAAGTTTAATTACAAGTTTTTATCGGCTCTTTCACCTTACCTGTATATAGGTGACCACCACAATCAAATTTTAAAAAAGTACAGAAAAGGCTATTGTGACATCTGTAGAAAGTATGTTGAATGAAAAAAATCAACTAATTCAACTGTTTAAACATTTTACGAGTTCTATAAAGAAAACTTAATATGAAAAATTTCTTGCGATATAAAAAAAACATTTTATGTATGGTGGTGCGAAGCCCACTGGGGAATGCTAGTTTATGTATATATTATTGTTGGATGTGGATTAGTCCTTAGTGTACGTTAAATAAAACTCGCCAGGTAGGCTTTAATAGAACTTCCTGCAGAGAAAGCCTCAGTGAGAAGGCTTGCCAACTTGCAAGAGAAGGCACCTGTATGCCAATCATAAGTAATTTTATGGGGGTACCTAACCTAACCTAAGCCTTAGAGAGTCAAACAAATAAACAGGAACACAAACTAGTTATGGCTCTACATTCCCTAGAAGCGTAGCCTTTAACTACTTGAAGATTGACTTTCAAGCCTATCGAAATTGAAATTGAATGAAATTTGAAAAGGTTGAGCCAAGGAGCACCAGGAGATTTGGTGGCTCCTAAAACACTCAGGCTAAAAAGCCCATTGTATTTAAAGCACTGTAAAGGGGGTAGATAGTCAAGGAGGGAAGGAGAAAAGTATCAGAGAAAGAGATAGAGACAGAGATAGAGATAGTTAGTCCTGTGAGAATTTTCCAGATTCTTTGGGAAATCTGTAAATATCCTCCAGTTTTAGAGAACCAATGTTACTCATTCTCATGACATCGGAACCCAAAACTTGTAGCCGTTGCAAGTCTATCACTGACATGATGGATAATCACTAAAACATGGGTTATCTTTTTAAGTTCACAAGCTCTCAAAAAGACACCCTTTACATACATGTATTCATATGCTGTATATTACTCACCTCAGCCCACATACAAACAATCAGCGATGCGCAGGTCATTAACATCGGATAATACGCCGACATAAGTGTGACCGCCCATTGTGGCTGCAAATCCAACTGTAATAAAAGAAAACACAATTAATAACAATAAATGAAATATTACGCATTGCTTATACTCGTATCGCATTACTAACCGGTGTCGTAAAATATGCCCCTCTTAGTGTTGCCGCTACGAATACCATGAAGTATAAGACTTTTTGTGTTGTAAGACGACAAGCACGCAGAAATGATGGCTGCTTCAAACGCTGGTACTCGGCAAATATACAGATGAATAGTTGCACAACCGAAACCAGTGCTACAAAGTAGAAAACTGCCGAAATGCCCGCATAGTATGGCAGATTGAAACCGCTGCACTCATCGCCGGCGTAACGGATCTCACAGAGACAAGTGCCATTCAGGCAATCACCACGCCCCGAACAAGTGGCAATATTGGGATCGTCATCGTTGATGTTAAAGGGTGAGGATCGTGATTTGATTACACCATCACTGGCGGCAAAACCACCACCGCCACCACCCATTGGTGTAGAAGATTGCAATACGCTCGAAGAGCACCGCATTAATTTGTGAAAATTGGATAGCATTCTACGCCCAATTACCTGCAAGCAAATCAAAAATAGAGAGTACAAGTTAATTATTATATATAAATATTATATTATAATGCTAACGACGGTGCGAGGTGCAAAATAATTGTTTATTTAACATCAATAAAAATGAATTATAAATTTTCGAAATTAAACTCTTTAATAAATAAGCAACTTTGACGAAAGTTAGTCGAAACTCATGATAATGGCTGTGTCATAATCAAAAAGTAATTATTTATATTTGTTTAAACTACAATTTGACGTTCATTATCATAAGGTCGCAAATTTTATACACAACCAAAAAAAGTAATTTCAGTCGGGCAAAAGTACAGTGAAAGAGTGCAAACGGACGGTGGTATGGCAAACAAATATGAAATATCTTTCCTGTTAAAAAAAAAAAAAAAACATATTGGTGACAGTCGCATTTCGCATTTTAAACAATATCGTAATCCATAAACTCACGCACATACATACATATATACATGCATATATGAACAACCGATTTGTATTGGAGTTACTTATATCAGGGGTATTTTTTTCAAGTGCCGATTCAAATCATATATCTACACAGGTGCTATGCCGATGGGTTGTTGTTCTTTTAATTAATTGGTATATTGACTCATAACAAAGAGCATGGCAAGTGATTTCGTGCATATGACCACTGCATACGTCATCTTGGAATACCGATTTTCGACTACATTTTGGAGTAGTAGAGGATGTTTCTCACGCTTTGTGAGCGCGCTCGGTGTATAGCTCCAAGACTGAAATAGTTGTTAGTTTGCTAGTCCACTAAATCTTTAAATGGTCAGATAGAAAAAAGATTAAAAACATTAATACCAGTCTTTATGTATAGATTCGACTGTAAAAAAGATCCCTCCGAGGCTACACAAAAGAATTTTCCCAACCTGGTACTAATCGTTAAAAAACGACATTTTGAAAAATCGAATCGAAAAGCCTATCACGAAGGTGTCTAAAAAGTATTAACCTTCACAGTGGTGAACTATTGCCCTGAAGGTGTTGTACACCACAGGAAACTTAGCAGCCTTAAAACCAAAGCTCCGGTGTCCTGTTAGCGTAACAACAAGTAGTCCTACATTTAGTTTCGTAAACCTTAGCATATTCTTCGATCTTCACTTCCTGTGCTTGTTAGCATGGTGAAAATAATTCAGAGGTGTGGCTCAAGGCGAATTGAGTACTGAAGATGGCGCCATTAAACAACAGTTGCTTTACTCTGACGTCGGCTCTCTTCGCAATGCAAAACAAAAGTATGTAGGAGAAATTGTAGAGAAAGTAGGAGAAATTGCATGTTTATGAAAATTCTTTGAATGGCTGGGTTATATTGTTATATTATTTGTGAGATTAAAACTAAACTAATACAAGCAAACTAATGCAAACGAAGTGCCGGTTGTTAAATTGTTGAAGCACAAATGAATGTAAAATGCAACTCTAAATGCAGTTTTTTGGGTATGTATGCGAAAGACGCCGTGGCTAGAAAGTATGTGTGTGTACGTATAATTTCTTGTGTTTGGCTGTTTCCATTGCTTTCGTCTACTCTTCTTCTGCACAAACAAGTAATTCCCCTTCCTTTTGTTTGTTTATTGATGGACTCTTACGACAGAGCCAATTCGCAAGGCGCAATTTTCTGCTCTATCATTCTTGGGTGTGGCTAACTTCAGACCGCTAGGCGGCTCTCAGCGTATTTGAAGGAATCAGCTGATTGGCTGACGTAACACAGTCTCCGCTCATGCTACTTCGTTGTCGTCCGAACGACTTATTGGACAAGTGTGTGGAAACGTGAGAAATAAACGGGCAGAATTCATAGTAAAACAATTGAAAAGATGTGCTCAATAACAGATCGTTATTGGGCTCGGAGCGAATTCAACAGAATCAACTGATGGGCTGACGTAACAGGGAATATGTTTACAAAAAAAACTGAGATTGTGTTGGAGATACATATGTATATGAAAAAGAATCAATACAATGTCACTTTATTGCCGTCTGAATAACGACTGATTGGACGAGTGTGTGTGAATAATAAATGATCGTGCATAATTCAGTTGGCGAATCTCCCGTGACGTGCCAGCCGAAGTTTCCCTCACAATTTTATTTTTCCTGTTAATCTATCATCCTTGCTTGAAATCCATGGAAAAGAACTTTTTCTTTTGAACTTGATCTATAAAGTCCTTCCTCAGTTCGTTTTGTTGTACGCTCGTCTATGTTCTCTTTTTCCAAAATGCCACTATATCTTAGGACCTAGGGTTTAGAAGCTATACATTAAATAAGTTTTCGATAAAGAGAGTTTTCAACAGAGAAGAGTTTTCAACGAGTTCAATCATGTCCAATCAAATTTTAATATAATTAAATGCAATAACAATAAATAACTTAACGAACAAGCGGCACCGGCCATCTGTATAGAGCTGACCAGCAGCACTGCATAATCGCTTACTAGCAACCCTCACTGGTGGAGCTGATAGATATTTTAAAGTAAATAGATATTTCAATAGAAAATGTTGACTTTGATGCCAAATTTTTAAAAATATTACAAAAAATAAAGGTTTATACATTTTTTGAACAAATAATGTAAAAATTGACAATGTTTGGTCGAAGAGGGTTCGAAAACGAGTACAACTTTTATGGTCAGGGCCGAAGCTTGGCCAGTCATTACTTATATTGAATTTGTGCAAAAAAATTATAAAAAGAAATGGAGAAGCATTACCTAAAAAATAACCGACAAATATGAAAAATTATGAAAAACAAAAAAAATAAAAAAATTAAGTAAATAAAATATAAATAAAAATATATATATACAAAAATTAAAAAATATATATATAAAAACAATTTAAAAAATTCATATAAAAAAAATTCAAAAAAAAATAAATTAAAATTTAGAAATCGAAAACTATTAGCCCACAATTTGATCTCGTTTAATCAAGCATTGAAAAATTATGAAAAAAAATTAAATGAAATAAATAGATAAAAAAAATTAAAAAATAAAAAACAAAAAAATTTAAAAAAAATATTTACAAAAGTATATATGTATATACAAAAAATTAAAAATAAAATAAATTAAAATTTACAAATCGAAAATTATTCGCCAACAATTTGATCTCGTTTAAACCAAGCGTTGAAAATTTATACAAAAAAATTAAATGAAATAAATAAATAATAAAAAAATTAGAAAATATATTGTATATGTACATAAAACAATTTAAAAAGAATATATATAAAAAAATTACAAAAAAAAAAAAAAATTTAAATTTAGAAATTGAAAATTATTAGGCCACAATTTGACCTCGTTTAAACAAGCGTTGAAAAATTATGAAAAAAATTAAATGAAAATAAAGATAAAAAAAAATAAAAAAATAAAAAACAAAAAAATTAAAAAAAAATATTTACAAAAATATATGTATACAAAAATTTAAAAATAAAATAAATTAAAATTTACAAATCGAAAATTATTAGCCAACAATTTGATCTCGTTTAAACCAAGCTTTGAATTCTATAAAAAAAATCTCCACATAAATTAAAAAAAAAAGAAAACGCAACCACACAAAAAAGTGATAAAGAAATTATAATATTTAAATCACGTACGCAAAAAAATTAAATGCAAATTTTTATTACAAATTATCAATAGTAATTTCTTATGTCCGTAGCCTACGTGATTATGGCTAAGCATTGATTGACAATTTTCCAATTCCATGGTGCTAATAATTTTCACAAATATGTATCAAATATGCAAACAAACCCATTTGGGGTATCAACGCAAACACAGGCGTTTGTAGGTATTTGCCATTTGTAGACATAAACACATAAATATGCAAACTAGTTAAATAAAGGCAAAAGTAAAACATCAATGGCTGTGTGCAATCAATTGTAAGAGATACGTACAGACATAGTTACATACAAATCGAGTGAGAATACCAATATTAATAAACGCAGTATGTAAACAACTACGTACTTTATAATATATATAATAAAATCAAATCGAATAGACAGAAATGAGCTTTATCGCGAAATATCAAAACATGTAAATGACCTTGACAACACAGGCGAACGTCCAAATGCTTTAATGCGTCATGATTACAGTCACAATTTGTTTGTAAGTAATAGCGACAAATTTTTTGTTCTGTCTGACATTGCATTTTGACATTTGTTTTCAGAAGAACTGGAATAATCATCATGGACACAGGTCAGTAATGTTTACAAATCGTTAAATTTGATTGCACAATTCAAAGTTGAGATCGTCAAACGTATACTTTGGTGAATCAATAACTAACAGAAAAATAGAACTAATGCCCCTGACATTGAAATTTTACTAAGCCAATTTTCTCAATACACACTAACGAAAGTAACCCCTAAACTCATTTTCCGTTTTGACTTATTTTTAGCGTTTAAGTTGAATTTTAAGCATCAGTGTATGACATGGCTTATAAGGGTAATCAGATTGGAGAGCACTTTTTCCAATAGCGTTTTTTAACAGATCACGCGTGACTACTGTCAAACTACAATAAATACATAATTTTTTTCAGTATTCATTGACATTTCATCATAGAAAGACTTTAGTTTTTTTGTCGTCGGGACAGACTAGCAAGTACAGACACAATTAAATCCATTGTACTGCATTCGGATTCCCGTTTTAATTTTCTTTAAATCTACTCGACCTCTGAAGAAAACTGAGTAGATCTTGTGGTGCCAAGGAGCCAAGGTGCTTGATTCTTAACACATCAGTGCCAAAGACCTCAAGCCTGATTCGAGCGAAAGCTGGCCAGACGCACAGAAAGTGGTCAGCCGTCTCATCCTCCTCTCCACTTGCTGGACAGAGTGCACTGTCTGAGATGTCCGACCGTCATCAGTCCATCCAGCCTCCTACAGTTCCCTCTGCCTAGTGACAGGAGGAACTGCGACAGTCGGTCAGATATTCTGGCAAAAGAGTCAGAGATCTTGTTACCCGCGTACCCACGTGTCCCGGAGCCCATGTTAGCATCAGGCTATTATGTCTACCGACATAGTTCAGCTTGGATTTACAGGACTCGACTACCCTTGAAGTGGTTGGAGGCTGTTTAAGGCCATGAGCGCAGCTTGGCTGTCGCTGCAGACACATATAGATCTGCCTCTCCATCGCTTTTCCACAACAAAGTTCAAAGACTTACACTTCGTACAACTGTATTACGAAAATCGACGCTCTGTGAAACGTGTTAATCGCGCGCTCAGGCCTGCGATGAGGCCCATTTTTGGCTTAATGTTTACCGTATTTGAGGTGAAGAGCAACCCGAAGCCATTCAAGAACAGCCATTACATTCATTGAAAAAACCCGTTTGGAGCGGTCTATGGGCTGGCCCATATTTCTTCAAAGACGAGACTGGCGCCAATGTAACGGTGAATGGCGAACGCTATTGCGCCATGATAAACGACTTTTCGATGCCGGAAATTGAAGCCAGTGATCTCCACAACATTTGGTTCCAATAAGATGGCAGACGGCGCTACTTGCCATACACCCGTGAAACAATGGATTTACTGCGTCATTATTTCGGTGAGCCAGTGGATTGACCACCAAAATCGTGTGATATCACACCTTTGAACTTTTATGTGGGGTTATGTAAAGTCTAAATGCTTGGTGGATTAACCAGCTTGAATTGAGGCATTGGAAGCCGACATTACTAAAGTTGTTTACGAGATACCGACATTCAAAATTGGTGTTTACAGATGGCCGAATTACGTTGCAGTTGCGGCCAACATTTGAAAGATATTATCTTTAAAAAATAAATGTTTGATGTAAATTTGAAAGGGATTATCTTTAAAAAATGAATGGCTCTACACAAAAATAATAAAAATTGCCCAATCAATTTGTCAGTTGTACGATCTTTTTACAATAATCGCAATATTTGTACATATGAGCATTTCCATCATGTCGAACGTGACCATCGTACAAATTTAAACTGAAAAAACCTTAATCTAAAATGTGATTGTTTAGTGCACGTCGATGCTAAAGTTGATTTGGGACAAATTTTTCGCTTTCAAGTTAATTACAACAAATCAAGCCATTCGCACGGGACAAAAACAGAATGGATTTTCGCGGCCAATAATTCAAACGCCGATCTAAGCGAACCTGGGCAATATTACAATGTGATTAATTTTTAGAATGATGCGCATTTATGTTTCTTAAAAATGGGTTTGACTGATACCCAAAAATTATGTATCCTTTTTTTAAATTAAAGTTTAGTCTCAGTCGCACGTGACATTTTTTCCCCACCATAATATTTATGAAATGCTTAGTAAAAATGATTTTGAATTTAACAGAAGTATTCAATGTACAGAGTGCGCCATCTTTATGTCAGTATGAAAACACTGAATAATTTTGAAAAAAAAAACAACTGATTTGTTTAAAAAAACAAAAACGGTTAGATATTGAATTGATATTCTGTAGCTAATGGCCAAATTTTTATTATTCCTCATTCAGTAATGTCCAGAAGGAAAAATTGCACACCCGAGAAACGCACCTTCATAAAAATATTGATTGCTGATGGAAAAACTTATGTGGAAGTGCAAAATATCATTGGTTGCTCACCAACAAGCTAGCAATGTCGGCAAGAGAAGTTAAGTCTATCCTCAGATACTCAAAGCGGTTTCCATTTGCGGCTGCTACTGAGATAAAAGATGCCTTAAAAGTGTCCTAGAAAAGTACCGTTGTTGACAAAAACGCATGTAGAAAAGCGACTTCGATTCGCCAAAGAACATATAAATTGGCCTTCTACCAAATGGCGCAACATTTTATGGTCGGACGAGTCGAAAATTGTCTTGTATGGTGGAAAGGATCGCGCCAATATGTAAGACGACCACCTAACACCGAATACCAGCCAAAGTATATAACAAAAACAAAAATCATGGTGGTTCTGGCATTATTGTCTGGGCATGCTTTTCTTGGCTAGACGTGGGACCCATTCATTGGGTTACGGAAATGATGACTGGCGCTTTATATGTTGATATACTCAAGGACATCATGCTGCCATATGCCAGAGACGAAATGCAGCTTGTTTGGACGTTCCAGCAAGACAACGACCCCAAACACACGTGCAAAGTTGCTAAAAGATGGTTTGGGGAGAGTCAGATCAACGTAATACATAGAATGGCCGCCACAGTCACCAGACATAAACCCTATTGAAAATTTGTGGGTTGATGCCAAGGAGGCAGTAGCCCAACGCAAGCCAACATCTAATACGCAACTAAGGGAAGCTGATGGGAGTCGATTTCGCTTGAAAGATGTCAAAAACTTGTTGACTCAATGCAACGCCGTTGTACTACAATTCTAAAGAATAAGGGTCATGCAACAAAATATTAATTTGAATACTAAACAAAACCCCATGTAAAAATAAAAATAAAATCACCATCATATAAAAGTTTTGTCAACATTTTTACACACAATTTGTTACACTACTAAGTTTTGGACCGCTCGAAATTCGCTACAGTTTTTGTAAATATAATTTTACCTTACTGAAATAAGATAAACGTTGGATTTTTTTTTGGGATTTGTTTTGTTTGACATTTGGGCTATAAGAGGGAAAAAATTAAATTTTTTATAAAAGCAAATTACACGCACTTTTTCCATTTTACGTATGTGCACTACTGAGATTTTGGCCGCAGCTGTATTTTCAAAATTTTTTTTATTTATTTTCAAATAATAACAACAAATTTAACAAAAACATTTGTGGACTGAATACAATTTTGTGTAGCATTAATAATAATTAACAAAAATAAATTTAAATAAATATACAATAGTATCAGAAATATCTCGAAATGGGTTGCGCATACACAGATTAAATTTGATTGCTTCCCTATTAAAATATGCCAAGACAATGAAAATTAACTTTTTATATTTTGTCTGCTGTGGACCTTCTGGTGGAAACGCCCATACAAATTAAGAAATTCATATAACTTTAAAATTAAAGGAATTTAATATTTTCTAAATTCAAGTAATGCATAGTTTACTTTTATAATAATTAATAATATTTACGCAGTGTATCGGCCATTGAACTGCAGTCCCATCACTTTTGTGTTTTCATAGTACAAATACACGTGCCCGATTTACTACTCAAAATATTTAAAGGAGAACAGGTTATTTCAAAAACTACGCAGGAGAGAGCAAAAGAAAAGATATACAGATATTTTTTTTTATTTGAATTTATATATCAACTTAATAGAATAGAAGTTTGCTGCGAGGGAAAAATAAGAGAACAGAAACAACGAGTGATAACCCAGCAGGGCAGAGCAGCTAAACAACAATGCCATTGCGGTGACGACTGAGCCAATTGCACACCAACACACTTACTTATGTATGTATATAAATATGTACAAAAAAATTTATGAACACAACTAACGAATTAGAAAAGCAAGTTTTGAAATTATGTAAAAATCGAACAAAACAAAAACAAAAAAAAAAAACGAATAAAAAACAAAAAAAAAAAAAACCAATAAACATATGTTTACATCCATAGAGGTATGCACACTTGTGTTCACTAGATATTCGTAAGTGTGCACATACATATTTAAATATTTAGGGTCGGCGAAGGTAAGCAAATAAGCTTAACACTCAAATGATTTGCCTCACATGGAAGTTTGTTGTGAGCGGCGCGATGAGCTGAATACTTAGTTTCAAGTAAGAATAATGAAGAAACAGATAATTTCCTACTTAAATTGAAGTCTATTGAAATTTTTTAGAATATTTATGCGTTTTAAAGGGAAACTATATAGATCAACATTTAGTACGCAATACATAAATATACCAATACAATCCCAAGGAAGAGGTTATTCTATGTATTTGAACTTGTCTGGCTAACTGCTTGTGCGACGAGTTTTATTGAAATAAGTGGAATTGCTTGTAAAAGCATACAAGATAAGTCTATTGTGTGGCATAACCTTTACAAAATATTGGACTCCGAAATAGGTTCTGTGTGGAAAATGATTTTTAACCTGAATCCGTAAATATTTTTTTCCCATTAATTGATGTAGTAAAGTTACCTAGAGCTCAGAATTAATTGAGTCACTTTATATCTTTTTCCAACATTCGCCATATTTGTCATACTTCTTTACTTTCCTACTTTTTCTGGTTAATTTCTATTTATTTATTAAGTTAATGAATAAATATATTCATTGTTTAACAAAAAAATTATAAATGAAAGTTTCATATTAATTTTTATAGAAATATAATTCATTGTATACAAAAAAATTTATAATATAAAGTGTCAAACTTTGTACAAAAATCACAAAAATTTAACAAAAATAAAAAAATTAAATAAAAAATTCTAATTTTTCATCAGATTTTTTACAAATTTTCTAAGTATGCAATTTTGGAGAATATTCAATTTCAGTGCATGATTTCATAAAGTGAAAGATTGAAGCCACTCAAAAACGCATTAATTAAAAAAAAAACTTTTTTACATACGATGGTGAAAATTTTCTTCCATACAAAGTATAGTACATTCGACAACTTTTTTTATATGGAAGAAAATGGCTAGCAAAAAAAGGTATTTTATTACATTATTTTATAGCACTTTATTACACTAAAATTGCTACGCTACAGGACAGATGGCTACGGTATTCTCAACGGAAGCCTATACCCCCTTGAATGTAGCAGACTGGCTAATTGAGAAAATGTGGTGGGGTAGCACATATGTAGTATTGGAATGGCTGGCCTTCGAAATCAGCCGGTGGGTGTAAGACAAAACTGAACAGTGTTGCAAAACACAACAAAGTTTGTCTTATTTGGGTGCCTGTTCATTGTGGTATTACGGGCAACGAGTTGGCTGATAAACGGGCAACGAGTTGGCTGATAAACTGGCAAGCATACTATGATACTTGGCCCGGAACCCTTTCTAGGTGTCAATGCTGCATCGATTCAACTATGGAATGACGACTTCATGCGGTCTACTCATAGAAGACGTTGGTCTGAGTTGGGCACCTGCAGAGTCGCCAAGTGTGAAAAAAACCAAACAGGAAACTAGCCGCCTTTCTCCTAAAACTTAGGAAGGACCTGAGAGTACTGAAGGGTGTAATCACAGGGCACAACGCCTGTGGTCGGCATATGACTAAAATGGGAATCATTGACGACCCAATATGCCTATCCTGCCGGGAGGACGATGCAGAGCATTTTCTCTATAGCTGTCCGCAGTTTTCTAGAATCGGAATTAGGCTGTTGAGGTCCGCTGTACTGAGTATGGATAAAGTTCATTCACCTATGAATACAAAAGATTCGCGGAAGAGTGACCTGGAACCAAAAATTCAGTCTTGCTGAATCTATCCTGTCTCTCTTTCCTTCCATTGTTATCTATCAGGGTGCAGTAGAATTGTCTTCCTGACAATCTACACTAAAATTGAATGCGTTATAAAACTGCATACCAAAACTTATCCTAAAAAATGCTGATTAAAAAGTTAGATATTTTGGTGAACATTTGGAGGATTTTGTATGGTTTTTGCACAAAATTTGGTAACACGATTTATATGGTTTTTATTGTATAATGGGTGAACTTTTTAAAAAAAAATATATATAAGCGCTGAAAAAATATTCCGCACACCTAATTTATTGCCCAAGAGTGTACATACCTACGCGTCCCTCACATGAATATGAGGTATTATAACTTTCCTCACGTAACTCGTTAACGGATAAGTACCTAAGATCTGGCAATGTTCGTCAGAACTAGCGTGCGCTAGAAATTAAATTTAACGAGTTTTTTTTTTAATTTTTATTTTTTTAGGAACTAAGTTTTTTTTTTTTTAATAAAAATTTGTTTTTAAAAATAATTTATTCAGTTAAATAACTCTATGAAATATCATTGAAATTTTTGCTTCGAAAAGTAAAGCGGGCATTTGTTAAAAGTTTCCTATATTAAATAAAAAATGTAGTGTTCTAATCGAAAACATTTTTGTTATGTTTGCTGATTGTTTGTACCTTAAAAAAACCTACGACATATTTCTCGAAGTGCTGTTATTGGATTTGAAAATTACTTTTTTATGGCTTAGAATTTGTATGGCTCGTATACCGAATTTGTGGTGTGCTACTGCAATGGTATATGATTATTGTTATGACTAGCAGAATAGAGTTGTGGGTCTAAAAGGCAAATTCTTAAGTAGATGCAGCCGTTTATTTGGTTGCCACATAAAGAACGTTCTTCTTTCTATGCTAACCAAAGGCTAAGGCCCTTATTCGTCGATTTAAAGGTGCCTATTTAAATCTGATGTAAAGTGCTTCCGTTGTTAAATACAATAAAATCGGATTTTTTACGCATTTAATTAAGTGTTTTATTTATTTGTATATAATTGTTGAATTTTTCAGTTTTCAGCAAAATTAGTTGGTTCACGTTTACAAAAATGGAATTTGGTGGCAGAACAGTGCTAGAGAAAACAAAATCAAATTTTGTATTCAATTGGCGTTCCAATTAGTGTTAATTTATTCAAATCGGCCAACTTTTACTTATTTTATTGATTTTTTTTTTTTGGAATTGTTTTGAGATTATCAAACTTTTGAGTCGTACAGTTAAGTCGTTAGCGTAATTGTAAGGGCAATACATAGCGATTTAAAGTTCCCATCCGGCCACTCTCAAATTCGGCCTGTCTTTTCAAAACTTTAAGGCATCACTTCAAGGCACCGGTTTTCAGTCCACAGAAGACATGAAAGAGAACGGAATTCGATTCTGGAAAACATGTTCGATGATTGGCTTATGAAATGGCTTAGGCATTATTTCAGAGGAGGCCTACCTAGAAGGAGATACAATGTATGAATACTAAATAATTTGTCCTTTAATGGCCAATCGGCGACAATGACAAACCTCCGAATTTCTTTCTGCCATGAAAGTGTTCCTCATTCAAAAAATATCCGCCGTTCGGAATCGGCGCGAAACTTTAGGTCCCTCCATTTGTGGAACAACATCAAAATGCACACCACAAATAGGAGGAGGAGCTCGGCCAAACACCTAACGAAAGTGTGGGCGCCAATTATTCAATTATTTTTATTTATTGACCAATTTGTAGAACTTTTTTGATAGAATGTAAAGAATTCTTGGACGCATTGAAGCCAAGCCGATTTTACAAAAATTGTCACTAGAGTCCAAGCAGGTGTTTTTCTAGAAAGCTCTGTGAAAGTAAAATATAGTATATTAATTTTTGAGCCATGCGTTATCTTCTTTGTTGCATATTCTCGTTTTACAACTATTTTTATATTTGGAAGTTTTGTGTGACATGGCTTTGTATGACGGAACTGGAATCGTAGAAATCATCATAGCGCTATGAAAAGTTGTCCAAGGAAGTCTTAGGTGTCCTCCAAAACACTTCGCTAATGTATTAAAAACTATTAACGTACGGCGATAGTATAACAAACCTATCACACAGTAAAACATCCCCACCAGACAGTGGCAGACTTTTGTCTGCTCCGCCAAGTGCACGATTATGGCACTCTCTATACATATGCAGATAAGCAATTCGACTGCCAGTCGAACTTGTTGTCGCAACCGATGCAACAAACTCATTCTGGTAGGGCTATATGTAGGTCGTTAAATACTTTCAACTATGAAGAAAATAAAATAAAATTTCCCTCATTTGAGGGGGAACCTTTACAACCGTCATAGTCGTATGAACTCTTTTTGATTAACGCTGTAACCGCTGTCCAAGTCACATTAGTCGATTCACACCAACCAAAAAAAAAGTAACACTGGGCAAGAGTATTTGCAATGATTTGTACGAAATACATATCATTGCCACGGCTTTGATAAAATGTAAAGCTTAAACACTTTTCCACATCAACATAAAAGGCTTAAGGGGGTCCTCTAGTTTCTCGTCTGTTTTTTTTTCGGGTTTTTCAATAATTTTTAACGGGCAAACGATCAAAATAATAAATCTCATTGAGTTCACATAATCTTTAGTAACATTTAAATGAGCTTTACAAATTTTTTGAAGACAAAATATATAATAGAATAAAAGTTATAGTGGCCGACAAGAAGACATAAAGTAAAAGAGGTGCTTGACGGTGACCAAGATTGCGGCTGTTTGGCTTATCTGAAATCGAAAAACCAAACGACATTTTAATCTTCATATTTAAGACTAGCGATTGAACTAGAATGAATTCTTAATTACAAAATTAATTTTTGTATACACTTTTGAAAATTAAATTCTATTTTTTACTTATTTTTTCTTAATTTTTTCGCTCATAGGAAAAAAACTATCGAAGCAATTATGATAATCCTAGTTCAATCGCTGGCTTATAATATATTAAAGATGAGGTATATATTTGAACAAGATCGGTTCAGTAGTTTTTGAAATATCGTGGTCACTATTTTGAAAAATAGTGTTTCGAGAAAAACGCGTTTCAAAGTTCGCGCAGCGTTGAGCGCGCTAAGTATACCTGCTCCGTTCAAGGCCGTAACTTGTGAGCCACTTCGAATATCGAAAAATCCTTCAGCACATACTTTTAACACATGTTGTAAATGTGATTTATGAAAAAAAAAAAATTCGATATTTTCGACCCAAGAAACTAGAGGACCCCCTTAATCCAGATTTACACACAGAGACATCTAGAAAGGAGGCACTGGAAATTCCCTCTTGATGTTTTATTTGTGATTGCACAGCCAAAATTCTTTTCGGTAACATTCGTTGCTTTTGACGTTTATTCTTTAAGTTTGACAATACGAATAAGAAGCCTAAATCGTGTCGCCAGTATGGGAAATAAAAAAAAAAAAAAAATGTTTTCCTGTGTAAAACGGGGCTTGGCTAGAACTCCATACCAAGCGTTTCAGCTGTTATGGCTTTCACCGCTTTATTCAGCTGGCAAACCTGTAACGCTTGATATGGATTTCTAGTTTTACAATTTATCCTTTTTTCTAATTCAGCCAATTGCCGTCGCTAGCACTCACAAGTGAATAAGTCTTTCGTACAACACGGACATAATGAGAGGCTATAAATTGTAGCTTTCTGTAGCAGACTAAAGGCTTTATACATATTTTGTTCAACATCAGATTAAAGAAATCATATAATTTGGAATCGCTGTGTGAAAACTCATTCTGTATCAAACGACTCGGAGAAGTTCTTCTCAAATTCTTCAACGCGCGCATAAACCCAAAAGTTATGTTTGACCACTGCTTTTCGTACCCCTGAAAGAGGTTTTAATATCCACAAAGATGATTGCTGCCTATTGATCCGCCTTCCATTTGCTTATTCAAGTAACAGTTGCACAAAACACTCTTACATAGAGATATTCACACTTAACATATAAAATACCATTTGAATTCATGAAAATTCAAAATTCATTATAAAAGATAACATTCCGTGGGAATCTCATTTCATTTTTCAATCAGCAACACTAACCGAAACATCTCGATGCCGCCGCTCCTTTGTTGATGCCAACAGTAACGACTGAAATAATCTCACTTCACTGATATTTTAATTTTTTCGCTAGTATTTCCACTTTTAATTTGATAATACAAAATTCTTAATTTCACTATTTTCTATTTATATTCTTATCGCTTTGCGCGACGGTGGTTATCACATGTGTGAACTAATAATTTGTTTTTTTTTTTGTACACCCCAAAATGAATATTTGCTTTCATCAACTATCACAAATAAAAGCACACACGGAACTTAAATTTAATGAATTGAATCGCAGCACTATTTACTATTCCTTTTTTTATATTTATTTTAAAATACGATTGTTTTTAATGTACGAGCAGAACTGCAAAACCGAACGCTTCAACTAGATCGCACACATCAGACTGGTCTAAGCGTATTATTGTCGCTAGACACACGGCATTCAATCGATCGTTTTTTGTTGTCTCTCCCGCAACCCGAACGAAGGAGGCGTCAATGGGTAGCCGAACTAATGGAGTACATTGTCTATATGGCTGCAGACCATGACGAATGCTTGTAAGTGAGCAATACCACATACTCGTCTAAAAGCATAACAGTTTGTGAAGCACTGTGAAATACTCTCATGGTGCTTATGTGCATACAGTTGTGTGACAGATAATTGGAACAATGGTATGCAATGTAGGAATGCGATACGAACGGAACTAAAATTTGAGAAATTCAATTAACTATAAATATCACAAAATTATAAATTATCACAAAAATAATTGCGCTTGGTGGCACGTAATACATAATACTGCAATAAATAAAAAAATGTTAATAAGATTACGCACTGAAATTTTCATAACGAGAACAAACAAACAAAAATAAAAAATACCTTACAAAAATATTAAAAAAGTCCAAACCGAGGTAAATTCAACATTTACGTTTAATTCAAATGAGTTTGAATGTTTGCCTCATAGTTGCTTGGTTCAAGTGGTGATTCATACAGTAACCAATTAGCGCTTCCGCACCATTTTATTGCCACATCCTCGCTACCAACTCGCTTAATGGTAATTTACAGCATGACTATATCAAGTATCAAGTCTGTGCAGGTTAAGAGCGTCAGGTTGTTGAGGTCAAAGCGTGACAATTGTTCGAGACTCGTGAACAGCGGTTTGCCAAGTGTTGACATTCTCTTCTCCCATAAGTCTCGGCATTCACAGAGGAAACGGAAAATCGTTTCCTTTTTCTCTGGTCGTTTACAATGTGACTCATAATACTTTTGTGCATATCTTCCTGTATCCAGGAGTGATTTAAATGGTTTTAGCATTGGGTGAAATACGTTTTGGCAGATGAAATTCGTCATTACGTACCACAAAGCCTCTAAAAGTTGGCTAAGATTAGCGGTGTCTGGTGGAAAGATTGCTCTTATCGGATTTTTTACTATA
Source organism: Anastrepha fraterculus (assembly GCA_037575425.1). Taxonomy (NCBI): domain Eukaryota; kingdom Metazoa; phylum Arthropoda; class Insecta; order Diptera; family Tephritidae; genus Anastrepha; species Anastrepha fraterculus. Next base: position 18,819 of record JAYXIM010012917.1, on the reverse strand, counting down.
CCCTGAACATTTTCAATCGAATTCAGAACAGAATTTTTAATTATCTTGTTGACAGCATAGACTTCTGAGAAGTTTTAAGAGTTTCAACATAAAATCTTATGCATTGTAGTGTCCCTACACCATTATATGAAAATTTTGTTCATGCCTTTATGTTGCCACCATCGTATTCCATACCATCCCCAGTACATGAACATCAAATAATCAGAAAGGTTTTTCCGAATAGCAGTCGTCCCTCGGCAGGCAATGGCAAACCTCCAAGTGTATTTCTGCCATGAAAAATCCCCTTATAAAAACCACTTGCCGTTCGCAGTCTGTTTAAAACTGTAGAGCCCTCCATTTGTGGAACAACATCAACACGCACACCACAATCAAGAGGAGGAGCTCGGCCAAACATTTATCATAAGTATACGCCCCAATTATTTATTTTATTTTTATGACTTTAATAGTCTATTCTAGTCTCTAGTCTAGTATAAAAGTCTCGATCTGAGTTGAATTTTTTAATGTTAATTTTTGTTTCATCAGTCCAAAAAAATATATAGGTATACACACTAGGGCGGGTCGATTTAAAAATTGCTCATTGATCTGTGAAAATCGTATTCTAGGGATCAAAATAAGAAACTTTGCCGAAGGAACCATACCTCTAAAACGAATTCTGATGTCCCCCAATTTGGGTCGAACGAAAAATCCCACTTTGACCCATTTAGAGTGATCCAATCGAGTCCAAATGTATGACCGACCCCCACTAACTTTGGACGGCCGATCCACCCATGCCAGTGGCACACCCCATGGGGGGTTCCCCATACAATCATTTCAAAATATCACCATTTTTGACCTTTACATGAGAAAAGAAACTAAAAAGTTCGATATATATTCCACTATATTTTAGACCAGCCAGCATTTTTGTCGCAAATTCTAAGCTTCGTTGCATGTTCTATTTTTTTTTTAATTTACACTTTTCTGAAATTTTCGAGAAATTTTTCCGAATGTTTGATATATCTAGATCAAGGTTAATTTTTTATGTAAAGATGAGATAAATGGATATTTTTTTTAAATATCATATGATGCTCCTTTTCAGTTTTCTGATGGGCATTCCATTGGTAGAAAGCCTTTCTACTGCATGTTTGACTATTGCATTCGAAATTGTAAGCATCTCCTCGACTTCCCTTTGAGTTTATTTGTGAGTTTCCTCCTTTACACAAATATTGGATACTTTACAGCGTCAAGACGAACACCGCAAATTGGAGGAGCAAAGCGGCCTTCACACAATTTTCAATAAACTATGGATTTTCAAACCAACGAAAATAGGGGATGTATGTAGACTTTTATAGATGACTGTAAATGTATATGCACAAGTCGCAAAGCGTTAGCGCTAGCCAGTCGGAGTTTTTATTTTAATTTTAGCCAAACCCGCTTTAAGTTCTTATTTTTGGTATTGTTGTTCTTATTAATTTTGCACACAACTGTATGTATTGATGTATTCAAAAATGAGAGCCTATTCACTATGCATACACAAACCTAGACCAGCCCTTAGGATCGCATACATACATACATATAGATATGCCTATCATACTCGTGGTTGAAACTTAATAAAAAAATACTATTCACACACATACATACATAAATACGCATGTGTGTAATTATTACAACGGAAGATCTAGCTCGTTTTATTTAATTCTAATATGAAATCAAATTGCTTCACCGCCGCATCGCATGCGTTCAATGTGACATTTCCTGACAAAATTGCCCAATGGATTAAATAACAAAAGACTGAAGGAAGTGTTGAAGGACAAAACACGACAAATGTACCCACATAAACACTTAATCGCCTCGATTTTGAATAAATTTAGCGAATATGATTTACTCTACCACAGCATAAGTTATGTAAAAAGGGCTTGAGGAAATGTTGAGTGGTGGAGCGGTGATATGAGGGGTTAAAAATTAAAAATTTTACAAAAAAAAATACTTTTCTTGATCGAAAATACGGAAAACGTCCGATATCTTTTTGCTATATTTAAAAATGTTCCATATTTTTAAATATTTCAGTATAAAAAACTTCGAGTTTCTTTAAAATTATACCAACGTTTATGGAGAGAGACTTTTTTCCTGTGGAGAGAGAATTTTTTATCAGAAAATGTAATACAAAAAAAAAAAAGAGCAAAATACATTTTTGTAGAAAGAATTTAAAATAAATTTTTTAGAAAGACTGTTTTTCAAATTAAAAATATTTTTTTTAAAAAGACTTTTTTTCTGAAAAATGTATTTTAAATTTCTTTCCGGTAACAAATAATCAGAATGTTTTTTCTAAAAAATATATTATACATTTTTGTTTTGTTTTTTTTTTTTCAAATTAAATTTTTCGATATAAACTTAAAAAAAAACGAAATTTGTTGCAAATTTGCTCAAACAAAAATTTTGAGTTTTTTTCATTGAAATTATATCAACTTTTTATAAAGGGAAAAGTTTCATGATGGAATTTTGATTTTTTTGAACGCACTCTTCCATTATGGAGCGTACAGTTGTCAAAAACAACAAACATGTACGTTACAAATTTATTTATTTCAAAATTTGAAAAAGAACATAGTTTTTAAATTTAAAAAAATTTAATTTTAATATAAATTTTTTTTTTAATTTAACAAAAAATTGCGCGCTCTTAAAATGCAGAATTTGTTGAGAATAATGCCATTTAAAAATGAAATAAATGTTATGAACCCATTTATTTTAAAATCTGGTGAAAAAATTTAAACATATTTCAAAAAAAAAAGTTTTAAGAAACTAAACAAATTTTCTTTTTTATTTAACAAAAAATTGTGCGCTCTTAAAATGCAGAATTTGTTCAAAATAATGTCATTTAAGTATTTTTAAATTTAATTTAAAAAAATGAAAAAATTTTTTTTTAACTAAAAAAACATGTTCGCACTTAAAACGCAAAATTTGTTGAAAATAATGCCAATACAAACAAGTAGTTGATACTATACATATTTGCATTTGTGGAACAACTTCAAGACGATCACCACAAATAGGAGGAGGAACCTGGCCAAACACCCAATAAAGGGTGTAAGCGCCAATTATGTATGTATATATAAGTATATATATATATTTGAATATACATATGTATATGCATATGTAAGTAAATTTTTTTACCTAAAATTTGCGATTACTTCTAGTACATGGCAAACAAAATAAAAAAAAACTCCAAGCAAAATGTTAAAGGCCGACAATGCGCTGCCAAACAGAACTTTGCGCTATTCGAAACATTAAAGCGCCTCAAGCACGTCACGTTGAGCAAAGCTGGCATTCGGCCAACTTTCATACATTGCAGTACATTTCTATTCGTTTGTGACAGTATCGAAACAAAGCAAGGCACTGGGCCGCTAGCACCTTCAGTTCGAAGTTTTGTGTGCTTAGTGGCTTGAAGCGAATGTGTCAGTGTTGGTGTTTCTAATGTTTGCGAAAAATTCTGGCAAACAAAACTTGGTGTGCTATTCATAATTCATATTTGTTTACACAAGACCGGGTTTTCAACAACAAAAACAAAGAAAGAAATAAATAAAAAAAAAAAAAATAAATTAATAAAAAAAACAATAAATAAATAAAAAAAAAAAAAATAAACAAAAAAAAAAAATATATATATATATATATAAACACACCACCATTTGTATTGAATCGCTTTGAGTGCAAACAAAAATTTGCCTTTTTGGGTGTGGCTCGTATTGAAGTAACTATAGTTTTGGATTTTTTTTAGTTTCATGCTTATACGCTTAAATCCATGGTTCATTTAAAGCATGCGGAATTTTTTTTACAATGGACCAATCAACATGATTATTTTCTTAAATCTTTTATCTAATTACACCCAAACAGGGGATTCAACGAGAAGGACTCTTTCTATGCTGAGCTTTCATGCAATATTTATCAAGCGAAGAGACTATATTACAGTGAGTCGCATGACGAACTTGTATTTTCAGTTTTTGCACAGCATTCATATTTCCTAGCGCTATTACATCAAGACGCACACCACAAATAGGAGGAGGAGCTCGGTCAAACACTCAAAAAGGGTGTACGCGCCAATTATATATAAATATATATGTATATATATCTATATATAAAGTAATTTGGATAGCCTTCTCCAAATTGGCTGAAGGCCGCTTGCGGTTAAACTCGTTTTATGCAGGAATGTTTAATATCAACAAATGAGCCACTTAATTGTCGAAAGCTGAATTAACCCTTTAGCCTATAGCCACGAGTCTGACTCGTGGTAAAGAATTTGTGCCATAAGCGAAAACAACGAGTCTGACTCGTGGTAAAGACTTTGTGATCAATTGATTATGATTACTTCCTAGACATCTTAAAATTACTATTTGTACCTAAACATTGTTTATTATTTCACAATTCCTTTCGTTGCATTGAAATATATATGTTACGAAAAGTATACACTTTGCGCCAGTTCGGGTACACGGCTGAACAGTTGAATGGCACGGCGCGCGAACGAATTTCTTGCGTATTATAGCTCGCGCAATTGGTAGATATCGTGTAGGCTAAGGGGTTAAGCTCATCAACGAACTTTTGTCTTGATAATCCATGTGGCAAATCGCACTAATTGAAGGCACGGAAATTTCCACGAGCTAATTCGATTTTACTTCAAAAAACATTTGAAGCAATTGTAAGCAACCAAAATCGCGTTCAAATGGCAAAAGGGTTTTAGTTAAAAATTTCAGACTTGCTAATAGTTTTTTAGTTCCCGAATTAATGCTTTATTTGTAACAAAATTCTCAAGATCGTATGCAAAAAAAAAAAAAAAATGTCAAAAAGCAACGCGATTTTTGAGCGTCTTCAAACTCTCACTTTTGTACTCAAATTGAATGGACTACAAAACTGTATAGCTAAAAAGTTTCTAAAAATTCTGATTTAAAAACTGAAAATTTTGATGGTAAGTTTTTGAGAATTTTGTACAAAATTTGGAACTTTGATTTATTAGGCTTTATTGGGCGTTATTAAAAAAAATTTAGCTTCAAAAATATTTTGAATATTGTAAAACCATAAATTGACTTAATTAAGTGAGAAAAATTGAAAAAATGTAAAAATAAGAAAAAAATTTGATGGGAATGACAAAATAAAACAAAATTTTTTAATAGAAATATAAAATTTTGAAAAATAATATATCCAACAAAAAAATTTTGAATAAAAAAAAACTTTGTTTAAAAAGTATATTTTATCCTAAGGAATGAAAATAACTTTCAGGGGACACAAAATTAAGAAAAATATAAAACTAAAAAAAAATTAAAAAGGATTCCAACAAAAAAATACTATAAAATTTTGAATAAAAAAAAGTTTTCTCAAATATTATTTTTTTTTACAAAGTATATTTAATCCCAAAAAAATTAAAAGAATGAAAAAAAAATTGGGGGAAAAGAAAAAAAAAAATATTACTATAAATTTTGAACAAAAAAATAAATTTTAAAAACATAAAAATAAAATTTTCAATAATAAAATTAAAATTGTTTTCAAAACAGCCTTTTATAAACAGAATATTTTATTTTAAAAGATAAAAAAATAAGAATAAATTTTGAGGGGAATGAGAAAACAAAAAAACTGTACAAAAAATTTGAACAAAAATATATAGGTTTTGAACCATAACGTAAAGTTTTTGAACAAAAATGTAAAATTTTGACTTTAACAAACATTTTCCAAAAAAAAACTTTTTTTACAAAGTATATTTTATCCCAAAAAATAATGTAAAGTTTTTGAACAAAAATATAAAATTTTGAACAAAGAATTAAAAAATTTTCAAAGAAAACTTTTTTTAAAAAGTAAATTTTGCCTTAAAAAATTAACAAATATTTTCCAAAAAAAAAACTTATTTTAAAAAGTATATTTTATCCCAAAAAATTAAAAGAAAAAAAAAATAATAAGAAACAAAAATTTGAGGGTGATAACAAAAAACAAAAAAAATTAACAAATATTTTTAACAAAAACATAAGATTTTGAAAAATAAAAAATAAAATTTCCAACAAAAAAATAAAATTTTGAACAATGAAATTAAATTTTTAAAAAATATATTTTTAAAATGTAGGTATATTTTTTCCTCAAAATTGAATACACTGAAAAAATTAGGACTGAAATCTAAGGGGAATGACAAGAACAGTAAAATATAGCAAACATTTTGAACAAAAATGTAAAATTTCGAAAAAATAAAAATAAAATTTCGAACAAAAAAAAAAACATTTTGAACCAAAAAAGTTAAAATTTGTTCCAAGAAAACTTTGACAAAAAAGAATTTACAAAAATTTTGAACAAAAATATAAAAAAAGTAAATTTTGAAACAAAAACATTAAAAAGTGTTCCAAAAAACGTTTTTTAAAAATTCGAAAAAAAATATTCAAAAATATAATATCCATCTATATAGTTAAAAATAACTGAAGATACTGGCTGAAAAACTACCCACCAAAAATCATAAAAAAGTGTTCCAAAAAACGTTTTTTTAAAAGGATTATTTATCCTAAAAAATTTGGAAAAAAAAATTCAAAAATATTATCATATAGATGGTCAAAACAACTAAAGATACTGGGCTTAAAAAGCAACACCGAAATTTTCAAAATTATTAATTTTTTTTCGAAATTTTTTCACTTTAATTTCTATGTCTAAAATGTCGACTTTCAATATCTGAACAACTTGGGCCACTTGACATGGAGTCACGCAAATGATTACTTTCGAATTATACTTTCATTTAGTGTACAATCGACTTGATTGATCGAATTAACAATAAAAATGTGATAAGGCTGACGTTTGCTGGAAAGCGACTTTCGGAAATGCCTTTGATTACGTTTTAAATATAGACAGGCAAGTGTATATATAGGGTTTTTCAGTAAGAGCGCTTCAACTTTTGAACTTTTTTGAATAAAACACAAACGGTTTGACTTTTTTAACTAATTTTTTTTTTATTATCGTATTATTACATTTAAGTATGAAATTCGATTTCTTTTGCATGACCACCGCGTGCACGTTTTACGAAGTCCAATCGTTGAACCCAGTTTTCGACCACTCTTTTGCATAAATCGGCCGAAATTCCAGCAATTCCGCGTTCAATATTGGCTCTGAGCTCACAAATCGTCGCCGGCTTGTCACTGTAGACCAATGACTTCACATAACTTCAAAACGGGACGGCTTGTTAAATGAACGATTATTTTCATAAAAAATTTGCACGATTTGCAATCGTTGCTCAAGTGTGTAGCGTTCCATGATCAAATGTATACTAATGAAGTTTACAAATGACAAGCGAAAAATAAAAAATATTGCGTCGTTCGCCCTCCCTATCGGGAAAAAGTTGAAGCGCACCTATTAAAAAACCCTATAGTAAATGTACCCGGCAGGAAAACTTGAACCACACTGAAACTAAGTACTAATACATTTGACCTTTTGTGAACTACTCTGAGCCCAATAGTTTTTTTTTTTTTCGAATTCAATAAATATTGTGTGCCCTTAAAATATTTGTACTTGTAGAATAGTTCAAATTATTGTACGTTAAAATTACAAAAAAAAAATATATAATAAAAATTAAAACAATTTTGTTGCTTTTCTGATTCAATCTAGTAATCGAAGCTGGAATCGCCCAACGTCTAAGCACTACTCTATGTCTATATACCCTATTGACTTTTATGAGAAAGTTAGCTCAAACTGGGTTGCTGTTTTGTTTCTTATATTTATTACAACTATTGAAAATGACATCCAGAGTTTACTACATCTTACTTGTCGAATTTGTACTGTTTATTTCAATTGACACTTTCTGGGGCATCACTATTGGTTTATAGTGTGTATAAGTATATATTTATAGTTATATATAAGAAGTGTTGCAGTGAACGGAATACATGAAAATCCGGTGGCTCGTGTACTCGTCCAACAGTACTGTGGGTGAGGCAGTAGGTTTCACGCCAATCCATGAATTTGAATTCTTCTTACGCAGTGCGATCTTGCATTAACGTGTTGCAAAATAACGCCTTTTCTATTGATAATCGCTGGATATTTTTCAATTAATGATTGATTTACTCGATCTAATTGTTCACAATAAAGGTCTGGATTAACAGTTTGAACACTTCAAAGCGGACGATTCCACGCATATCCCACCAAACACACAAAAGTGCCTTTTTCGGATGTAAACCTGGCTTAGCAGCACTTCGAGGCGGTGTATTCGGAGAGTGCCACTGCCTTTTTTAAGGCAACTCAAAATGACGAAAGAAAATTTAAGGTTTAAGTTTGCACAACTAAACAAGTCACTTTAACTTTGAAATGTCTCTGGCGCGACTTCAACTACGCCATGAACTCATAAACGGTAAAGCAGCATTGACATGCGCAGAAACGACATTACCTTTCGGCCCCCCTAATTTGTTATATACGAGTACGAGTATGCATGAGTTTCCTTGCACACCACTGTTCGTCTAAATTTGTGGCTCTCATCAAATTTATTACATGTATGTACGTGCATATGTTCGTGTGTATGTGAGCTCCGCGCTTGTTTTATGTGCGTGAAAAATTAGAACGAGGTAAAGGTTGCTTGGGGGCTAAATTGAATTGCAGACTCCCGACGTGCGATAAAATCTAGAAATATTCTATGTATTGCACATCCATACCTACATATGTATATACTTACATACATACACATCTATAAGAGCACGTAGAGAACAGCAAGTGCGCATACTGTAAACAAATAGACGCGATTGAACGAGCGACGTTCCAGCGCAATTGAACGGAATTTCAAGTGTTAGGGACACGAGGGTTAAAAGAGGAGGCATTTTTTTCGCTGTTTTTTTTTTATTCAAGGACATTGGAGGGCAACTGTAGTGGGAGAAAAGCTGCTACGAGATAAGGTAATGTGTCAATTATTGTTTGTGAAAAGATATAGCGCAGAACGTAAGCGTGTCTGGAATGTAATTGCAAAATATGCATACGAAGAAACATTATTTCGAAGTGGAACACATTAATTGCGCTGTCACATTTTAATATGTACATATGTATAAGTAGATATGCTTAATTACATGGGAATTCGGTATCATGCAGCCTTACATAGAAGTAATGAGTTGGAGAGGAGAAGGGAATTTCAGAAGAAATAGAATGATAGCTTATGGTAATAATTAAAATTTACACCACTTCATAAACATTTTTTGGCGCTTTGTTTGTAAATTTAAAGTTTAAGGTGAAATGTGAATGAAATGCCAGTAAATCTTAAGGGGTTTGGTGGTCTAGAAATTTCAAAAAATCCATGTTTTTTTTTAGATATTTCGAAAGTAGAGTATCTTAAGAATATGTTGAGAAATTGTCATACGGAAATTCCCAATATCATAGCTTCTACAGCCCATTGACTAGGTATAGAGCGGTCCTTAAAATCATTTATCTCGAAACGACTTTTTGCGGCCTGGTGTTGTCAAAAACAAAAAAAAAACTATTCAACCGAATCGTTTGAAATTTTAATATGTTGCTCACAACATCAATGGCTATCGCCCGTACTAGAATCATATTATTATTTCAATTATTTCGTTTTTTTTTTATAGAAAAAAAATTGAAAAAACCCGATTTTTAGAGTGTTAAATTCAAAACCGCGCCATTATTAATACTTTTTTTTGGGTTTTGTGTTTCGGATAAATAGAAGAGCCAAAATGGACAACATCGTCCAAGTCCAATTTTTCGGGAGGGTCAACTTCAGCGCCAATTTTAAAATTATTAAAATTAAAAAAAAAAAAAACAAATATTTAATTTTTGTATGTAAAAGAAATAAGATAAAACACCTAAAAAATGTAATTATTTAAAAAACCTATAATTTAAAAATATACTTTTTTTATTGTAAATTTTATTGTAAATTTTCGATCTCTAGACCACCGGAACCCCTTAACTCTTAAATGTCAAGTTTCTCTTTTCTATGGGAAAAATATACATTTGGTGTATTTTTCAATTCTAAATCTCATCAGTTCTAAGATCTAAAGGGTAATTAATTTTTTATTATCTTATAGAGTTCCGGTGGTTGGTATCTGGTGGAATCATTAGGCGTTGAATCATAAAATTCATCTCATACACTTTTTAGGCGGAAATACGAGATTTATTCATTTATTTATTTTCAGATTTATTCAAAAAAAAAAAACCAAAAGCTTTTCATATTTTTTCCGCTGTGTACATTTGATTTTAAATTTTTTCTGTTATCCGGATATATCATTCATTCAAATAAAAATAAAAAAATTACGCTGACGCTAGCAGCATTTAGGTTAGACTTAATTTGGCATTCTTCTCGATTTTTGGCTAAAGTTTTATCAAAAATAACCGTGTGCAACTTTTTCTGAAAATACTCCCAACTGAAAAAACTCAAGAAAGGGTAGAAATTTTCCACGATTAAGGTGATAAAGACCGCATCATTTGAGGATAAAAAAGCTATATCAGAAATGCGTTGAGATTTTTCCATAGTTTTCGAGAAAATCAACTTTTTTGGCACCTTTTTTGGGCAAATCTCATTCATTCATACATACATTACTATATATCCGGTTCCAAAACCTACTATTTTTGGACTCCTTTGTATTAAGTTTTTATCATTTCTAATCATGATTTTTTCTTAAATTTTTTTTTCTCATTTTGTTATTTTTATTTTATTTTATTTATTTTTTAATTTTTTTTTTTTTTAATTTTATTGCTTGTTTTTATTTCTCACTCACGCATATATATTTAAAACTAAAAAAATCTGTCGGGTTACAGTAATATTTTTGGATTCCTTTTATTTAATTTTTTATACTTCTAATCACTCTTATTTTTTCTTAATTTTTAAACATTTTATTATTTTTATATATATATTTTTTTAAATTTTCATATTTTTAAGCAACCTCAAAAAGCCCCTTATACGAAAAATTAACTAAAATTGGATGCATATTTTTTATGGGTATCCACCTTATTGAGTCCGCAGCTTTGAATTTTGAAAAACTAATTTCAGATTCGTAATCAGCAACCCTAAAAACACCTTTATACGAAGATTAACTAAATTCGATAAATATTAGTAAACAATGTGAAAGTGGAAAAACTAATTTCAGATTCGTAATTTGTCGTTCGTAATCAGCGACCCCAACAACCCTCCTATATTAAACTTTGTTAATTAAAATCGGATTATTCTTTTCAAAAGTCTTCCGGAATAGATGATATTTTCGGGATTCTGGCTCATAGTGATTTTATTTATTTATTGAGGACATGCTGGTGCATATTTGTATGATTTGGTACAAAATTGGTTAAAGATATATTTAATAAAGTTGAGGCGCAATTTCATACAAATGAATCCCACTAGAATCATTTCTAAATCGTTCACAAAACGTCGATTTTTCAAAAAGGCACCTTCGCGATGGCCGTGAAGACGGCTGATAACGAGTTTACTGAACTTAGCGCATGAAATATTGAGTGTTTGATGGGTTGTGTGATATATTGTAGTGTATTTTTTCTAAAGATAACTTTACTTTTGTGGATTTGAAGGCATTTCGTTTGATTTCTAATGGTAGAACCATAAGCTAATTTAAAATTGAAGGAAGAAATTTTTCTAATCTAAAAAATCTTATCGAATCTTCTAAACTAAAATTAACAAAATATGACCCTTTACATTCTCAAAAAATGTAAAATATATAAAAATGGATACAGTTTTGCACTTAAGATTTGACCTTAAAACCATTTGTGCTTCTTTGTAATATTTCATGCAAACCCTGTCCTTTCAACAATCCTAGGATGGTACTGGGTTGAACTAAGTGTATATGCTTCTCTTTCTCTCTCTCTTGTGGTTAAAAGATAATATTTACATATTTCCCTAAATTATTTCCTTTTAAAAAATATTGGTTTAACATTTATTTTATTTACTGTTTTTTTCATTTAAGTTTAAGGCTTTACTATTTAAATAAACTCGTAAACAAAGTATAAAATCAACTAATAAAAGCAACGAAGCATAACGAAAGCAAAAAATACACCAAAGTATCCACACAAAAGAACTCCCTATACAAAGCTACTCATACCAATAATTATTCACGAGTGCTCATCAACACTATCGGAGCGCTTTTGAGCGACAAACATGGCGAATAAAATGGCACAATTTACAACAGGCTGCCTAGCGTCGTATCCAATGTCCGACTCAACGTTTTTTCAGACCATCGATTTACAGCTGCCTGAACCGTTACATGCCAGTTGAATGTACTGTTTATGTTGGGTACACATTTCACAGTGCGAGACCTTCGGGCCAATTAAAGTACATAGATAAGTAAACATAAAAAATATGTATGTAGGTATGCTCATGTGAGCACATACGTGCCTACATATGTATATATGATTCAAATTTGAGGTAGGGCCCAACATTAAGAATTGAAGCCTTTGAAAGCATAAACAGTCATTGTTTGGATACTTGGATGCCGAAATGTGTTTGGATGTCAAAGAAATAAGCGAATAACAAAATGTATCGTTTACGTACAACTTGAATAAATTTATGAATATAAAATAGTAGAAAAATATAAAAATAGATAAAAAATTATAAAAAAAAAAAATGAAACCAAAAAAACAACCAAAAATAAATAAATTAAAAATAACAAAACATATTTTTTTGTTTTCAGTTTCTTGAGAAATTCAGTTGAGTAAAAACAGCAGTAGAATTTGCAAAAAAAAATATAGGGACTATTATAGGGAATATAGCTTACTGATTGAACTATCCAGGGTTTCCGAAGAACATCAAAATTCTGCGAAACCAAAAAAAGATGTCACTCGCATGCGCGACAGTTACAGAGAGTGTGAGAAACCGTAGAGTTTTTGCACACCCTATAGTATACATACAGTATGCGGCCCTTTCCTATCTCTTCTTATTGTGCCCTTCCAAGTTACAGCGCAGACGGCTATACTTCTAGATAAATCTTAAATTAGCATATAATACACTTTGAGTTCTCCACAACTTCTCGTATTTCACAGTTAAAAAATGCGGAATTTGTGTTCCTGAACTGTTCGTCATTTTCGTTATTAAAATTTGAACGACTTCTTAAGGGACGGTCAGAGTTTAGTATCACGCATCCCAGTTCAGGGCATACAGAATGTTGACCATTTACCGGTACCGCTACACGACTCTCAGTGAATGTGACATAAACAGCTGCAGAGATGGCGGAACTGCGGAGTTTTGTTTAAAAAACAACTTTCGCCTTTTTATTCTCTTTCCTATTATTTTATTTGTTTGCATCGACATATCCTTTATTAAATAGGCCAACACAAATTTAAACAAATTTTTAATCTAAAAACCTGTGACTAAACTTTTCCAAGGATTTGTAAGGAACTGAACAGGAATCTGAACTCACTACAGTAGGTCGATTCGTACGAAGTGACCTACAAAACACCCTAGGAAATGTTAGTAAATAAATACCTACGGACTTATCACTGAGTCAGTTGTAGAAAAATTACGAATAACTCTCCGCGACGACTACGAAAAATTTGCAATCATTGAATCCAAGTGAACTCCAAAAAAGTGCCGCCAAACTCTAATGTCAAATTTTTATGTTGGGACATCAGCTGTCATTAAGTTGAGCAAGAAATTTTAGCTGAAAAAATTATTTCTTTCGCATTATTTTGCCATTATTTCTTGCGAATAAAATGAATGCTATTGGAGGTGCAGTAACAATATATTTCAAGGAAGAAAGACAGCAAAATTTAGGAATACTTCAAAACAGCAGAAAACATTGAGAAATACCTTTAAACCTTTGTAAGAAACCATTTTAAGATTTTTCCAAAATCTATCCACATCTTCTTATTGGCATTTGGCGTAACCCTGTAAAATTCTGTGTTTTCTTGCAATTATTTCAGCAACCGATCAAATTGGTGACTGGTTGTTATAATTTTTCACATTTTCATTAAATTTAGTATTCACATTTTACTAATTTATCGCATTTTTTAAAATTCTTTGTTTTATAAAATAATTTCTTTTAATAAAATAAATTTTATTCCATAAAAAAAGATTTATTTCATAAAAAAAAATTTAAAAAAAGTTTTATTTTATATAAAATTTTTTTGTAAAATTTGTTTTTATAAAAAAAAATTTGTTTTCTAAAATAAAATATATAAAATAAATTTTATAAAAAGAAAATTTATAAAAAATAAATTTTATAAAAAAAATGTATTTTATAAAAACAAATTTATATTACAAAAAAATATTTATTTCAGAAAAAAAAATTATTTAAAAAAAAAACAAATTTTATAAAAAAATTTTATATAAAATAAAACTTTTTTTTAAATGAGTTGATTTTATGAAATAAAACTTTTTTTATAATATGCAATTTTTTTTATCAAATAAATCTTTTTTATAAAATGAAACTTTTTTTAATATAAATTGTTTTTTATAAAACAATTTTTTTATTATATTTATGTAAAATAAAAATGATCATAGCTTCTTGCTTGGGAAACTTTTTTGTAAAATAAAACTTTTTTTTTAATATTTTTTTTTATGAAATAAATCTTTTTTTATCAAATAAAATTTATTTTATGTTATATACAAATTTTTATGTCTTCTAAATTTTGTTGGAAAACTTATCAAAACACGTCGTAGTAAATAAAAAAAGAAATCTACACATTTTTTTATAAAATAAATCCTTTTTATAAAATAAAACTTTTTTAAATAGATTTTTTGCATAAAACATTTTTTTTTTTAAATAAAATAAATATCATTGTTCCTTCTTTTTTGGGAAATTTATCTCCGACAACCAAACACGTCGTGGCAAATTAACAAAAAAATCTAAGAAATGGCGCTACGAATGAACCCGGTGAAAACCGTACTACGATGGGCACAGTGATTGAGCTGACTGTAAATTCAACGGAGAATTTCTTTCATGCTGTTACGCATGGAAATGGGTTTAAGGTGGAAACAGTTGTACTTTGAGATACCGTTACGATCTTAAAAAAAATTTCAATACTAACCTCAAATATAGCTAAAAATCGTGTTTGTTGTAAGCCACAATATCCCGAATACGTGATGTGCTCTGACTATTTTGACCTCTTCTGGTCAGATTCAGATTTAGATACCGTACAACACAAAAATTGTGGTTTAGTTCTTTGTTCTGCAAGTCAATACAAGTCATTTATGAAATATAGTTCAGCAATGAAAATGTGCTATTATATCTCGCTTGCGGTGATCTATTTGTACTAACCCTACACTGTCAGCTGTGAGCTGTCAAACTGTATTTCTTTTTTGTTTATTACCAATACTTTGCACGCAAATGACGTCAAATCCAAATATTGCGAAATTTTTTGGGACAATACTTTCCATAAAAAGAAAATAGTTTATTAGTTTATCGAAACAATTTGATATCTTTCACATTATATTTATCGATTGGTACCTGACGCACAGAAATCATTCCATCGTACAATTACTCAATTGACAAAAAAAGCTGAGACAATGTCAGTATTGTGGCACATTATCCAAATCTGTCATTGTTCATTAAGCCATCAATAACATTTGTAGACGTTTTGCCCCAAATCGATTCCACAAATACTCGTAGCATAACAAACAAGCAGTGGTGTGGGGTAATAATCCAGTGTAAATATTTATTAACAAGTTCATATTTAAAATTAACTGTGCATGCAAAGCCATTTGGTGAGCCGCGACATCACAACCAGAAGTAGGGGCGCCGCTTACTGCCACGCTCGCTCTTAATTTTCGGTACGTGAAATGTCATTAAGTTGTAAGAAAGTGGTAAGTAGTTTTAGAAAATGATATATTTTGAGGAGTGCATGCTAGGTAGGCGTTCCATCTAACACCTTGCTGCTAAAATTATAACAATTAGCATTAACGCATTTGAATTGCTGCGTGTGTTAGTGATATGTCAGCGTCGTCGTCGTCAATCATCGATTAATATATCTTGGAAGTTTCAAAATGGCATGAGTAGAGATGTAGTAATAATATTTAATTGATATAAATGGGCGCAATATTGCCGGCAAGTAAAGTGTCTTAATGCTACTTGCAATTAAAATCTATTTTAAAAAATTGCCATTTCCTGGAACTGATGAAAAATCCTTATCAATATGCAATAACTTTACTCTGCGAAAGTAATAAATTCCATTTTTATTATGTGACCACCATTCTGAAGTGCGTAGTTTCCAAGTGCATGAGACACCAAAATGATAGACCAAGTTTTTTCTGATAGTGGTCGCCCCTAGACATGAAATGTCAAATCGGCGAGTGTATTTCTACCATGAAAAAGCTCCTCATAAAAAATATTAGCCGTTCGGAGTCGGCTTAAAACTGTGGGCACATCCATTTGTGGAACAACCAAAACACGCACACCACAAACACCCAAAAATGGTGTAAGCGCCAATTATTCTTTCCCATTCTTTTATTTAGCATTTATTCTTTATTTATTTTTATAAAAAAACGGATAATTAGGATGATGAAGCATACGCCCTAAGATTAAGAGAGATCTCTCCGAGAAGAGGACGCTCAAGCGGTTTTGGCTCATCTTGAAGCGCTCTTTCCTACAACGGATCAGAAATATCAAACATTATACGAAAATTTTGATTCATTGGTTACCAAAAGTCGAATACAAATCAGCGATTCCATGCCAAGAGAACCAAATATTTTGGACATTCTCGAACATTTTTCTGAAAATTATTTTATTTGAAGGCTTGAAAATAATAAAAAGTGAACTAAAAAAAACAAAATTAAAAAAACAATTAAAAAAAAAAATTAAAAATATTAAAAAAAATATAAAAAAATTTCAGAATAATGAAATTTTGGTATAATTTTTTTGATTAAAAAATATACTTTTTAACTTTAAACTAAATTTTTCTGAAAATAATTTCCGTAGAAAAATTGAATATAATAAGAAGTAAACTAATAAAATTAAAAAAAAAATTAAAAATTAAAAAAAAAAAAAATCATAATGATGAAATTTTGGTATGCATTTTTTTTATGAGAAAATATACTTTTTAACATTTTACTAAATTTTTCTGAAAATTATTTTATTTGAGGGCTCGAATATAATAAGAAGTAAACTAAAAAACTTAAAAAAAAATTTTTTTTTGAGAAAATATACTTTTTAACATTTTACTACATTTTTCTGAAAATTATTTTATTTGAAGGCTTGAATATAATAAGAAGTAAACTAAAAAAATTAAAAAAAAACTAAAAAAAAACTTTCATAATGATGAAATTTTTGTATACATTTTTTTATGAGAAAATATACTTTTTTAAAAAACTTTTTTATTTTTTTGTTCAAATTTTTTGTAATTTTTGTAAATACTCTTTCCAGATTATGCTAAGAAATCCCTGAAAGTTTCATAGTACGATTGCCTTAACTTTTCGAACTACATATATTAAAAAAAAAATTCACAACAATTTTCAACAAATAAACTTGTTTTCTTAAGCTTAGAAAAATAAATTAGAAATAGTTAGAAAATTAAATATAATAAATTTTAAAGATAATCGAAGATAAAGGGTTTTCCAATAACAGGTGTTATTTAAATATATATTATAAAAGGTTATCGAGAGATGATAAATGATTTTTTATGGTCGGAATTGGATGATATTGATCTGGACAACGTTTATTTTCAACAAGACGTGCCACACAAGCAACGAAACCGTTGGTCTTTTACGGGAAAAGTTTCCGGACCGTGTTATCTCTCGAAGAGTTGATCACAATTGGCCACCGAAAAATGATCTTGTGATTTAACACGTTGTGACTTTTTTCTTTGGGGCCACGTGAAAGAGAAGGTCTACGCCAACAGTCCAGGGTCGATTCAAGACCTCAAAGATGGAATTCGTGAGGCTATCGAGGACATAGGGCAGGCACTTTGCAATTCGGTTATGGAAAATTTCATGAAAAGGATATTGTCCTGTAAGCGTGGTCGTGGTGGTCATTTGCCTTATGTTATTTTCCACTACTAACGGCATACCTTCCTTCCTACAATGAAATAAATATCCGATCATTTATATTAAAAAATAGCATTTTTCTTTAAATATCAAAATAACACCTCTTATTGGAAAACTCTTTATTTCACTCCATGTTTTTCCTCTGTTCATCTTTCTTCAGCGTATAATCAATCTGAGTGCGATGCTTCTACGAAGACAGTTTTGTTGCTCTGGGTGACTAATTATTTGTGTGAGTGAATTTCTCAAAAAGAGTCAGGCATCTGCCATTCAAAGATCCCTTTATAACGCCATTATTAGTATATTACAGACTCAGCCACACTAATTAGTGGGGTCACTTTTGTTAAGGTCAGCGCTGACAGTTCTTTGTTGATAAGTCGTAGATTATCCCTTTGCCAACGCGGAAGAATAATCAAAGGCGTCACCACATACATAAATACGTGCAGTGTGAGCTTCTCATTCAAAATTGGAAATAGTCAATTAGTGCTTGCAATTTTGCTCGAATAGTGTCTGATAATCTTTGTTTTAGTAACAAGCATTCAAAACAATGACATGGAAAGTATAAGTAACCCTCTACTCAACACAACTAAGTAAACATAATCTAAAGAGTAGAAGATAAATAATCTCAATGGCTTGACCTACCATATGAAATAATCGCAAAAGGTGAGTTTCATTCGGAATTAATTAATCAATTATAATTACAAAAAAAAAAAATGTTTTCTAACGTCCTATATTTATATGTAGGTGTACATTATGTATGTATGTATATATGTAAGTAAATAGTAAAGTAGAAATGCAAATCTATTAGCAATTAAAAATAATAAAAAATAAAATAAAAAATTGTAATTCTGATCTTGGCACTGCTTTTGTTCATCGGGTAATATTTACTTGCTCACTTTGATTACTTATTATTTATCAGCATCACTCATCTTCTAATCAGT